>OMLP01046633.1:0-14350 GCA_900302685.1 Spondyliosoma cantharus
TCCGTTCTTCTTTTCTCTCCTCTCCTTCGTAGGTCCATGAGGGGGTCTGTCGCTGCCCGGGTGCGGCGGCGGATTCTCCACAAGCTTCCCCACAACGCACTCGAAGAACAAGAGCTCCAACGTTTTGTTTCCTTTTCGTTCATACTAAATTGTTTAAACGTATCATGTTGACGGCGTGGTCCTTGCTAGTGAATGTTCAAACCCAGAGAGATCCACAAGTTTACTCAATGTAAGGTGAGTTCCATTAGGTTGCCAGTGCTTCCAGCATAGAGAAGTCGGTGGACAGGAGTACCTTTTAGGTAAATAAAACTTTGAAACATTAGCTCATCTGAACATTAATCATATTTTCAACTGCAGTGGCGGTTGTTTAATGGTGTATGCATCAACAGTGAAGCATTGACGGCAGTAACATTTGTGCCTATTTGCATTACTCATGTGTTGTATATATAACAGCCAGTTTACTGTACACTAGCCATTAACGGTCGTCAACATTACAGTACCCAAAGTTGCTGTAAGCGTTGCAAATTGCTGCTGCAGTCAGGCTGATGAACGGGAGTGAAGAAATATCCACGTTCTGCCAATGGAATCTAAAAGTTATCTCTGAGCTCTCCTCCCGTCGGTAAGCGGAATATGAAGTGACTCCAGGTGTTTATTCTCCCCAGGGTTTGACTCTAATCTTGCCTACTTGTTTTGATAGAGAGGCCCCCTGGCCTATTGTACATTTACCAGGGAAGAAGTTAGGGACAACAACAAAATGCGTGTAAAGAAAAACTCACAAGGGTTGATTGAAGTATTTAAAGAGAAAATGAAGGAACTCTAATCAAAAGCAGCTTTGTGAGCATACTGAAAGTGCCATTTTTCTTGGGCGAATGTAATGTGTGTGTTTCTGTCCATGAGCTTGTATGTGCTGGCTCATGGATCTCTAATGCTGTTCATTAGCTGGCTGAGCTGTGTCAAGATGTTAAAGTAGGCTGCCAAAGACTTGAGCCCCTTGGTTTAAAAATGCCTGCAGAGAGATGACATTCCCTCCCAAAGGACTGGGCCTCGCTGTCTGCTACAGAGCATGGAAGACACAGAGCTCAGTCAATTAAACTGCAACACTACTCACATCCCAGCAGCACCACAGGAAATACTAGGAAACAAGACGCCACACGCCGTACAGCAGTAACAGGCCGCATGGTACACGCCTAAAGAGGCGAACACAGTCACATAGACGAGACTAACACAAACACACTGTTTTTTTTCTAATTACAAGCTATAGATTGTTATACCTCCTTCTAGCTCCGATGATTGGTTTGACAGTCGTCCCCCTTCCTTTCTAATCTTCTGAGGACTCCTCTATGTAGTGCCCTTCAAAAAGCTTGATGGCTGCACTGGAGCCGAGGGCGGCGGGAGTGTTCCTCACTAAGCTCAGGGAAATCGGGCTGCATCCACTCCATCCATTACTTTCAGCAACACTGATCCCACTGATGTCCTCTTTCAGTTCCTTTGCAGGAAAATCAGATTTTGCCCAAGTGTTTAGGATAGATGACCAGCCAGCATCAATCTTCTCTGTCTTCACTGGTGCCGAAGGGACACTTTGTTGTTTCACAGCAAGGAAATGCTTACATGGATTGCTTTTTTTAATAAGACGTTCATTCCAGTGTGTTTGATTTTCTTTTGGTGGTTGCTTTAACAAGTCAAAATTTGGAAGCTTACCAAAAACAACAGTTCCCAAAATAAAATCACAGTATTTCATCGTTAGTTTTGTCAAAATCCATCAAATTAACCAAAACCGAAACTCTTTCAGATGCAAACTCTGCTGTCTGAAAGTTTTTTAGTCTGCGTTGCTCTTATTTCAGACACTAGTGCAGTGCTTGTTCAAAACATGCTGTTCAAAAATATAGAATGATTCATTTTTATTCCCTATATTAGATTTAAAGCTCCAGCCTGAACATACATTTGCCTGGGGCCCTGAATTCAACAACCTGACCCTGAACATTTCCAAAACCACTCAAGACGGTTACAAAGCAGCCAAAATGTCCGTCTGATCATAAACAGTGCGCAAAAATATGACAAGCGACAAATGCACTATAGCGCGGCAATGCAGTAACACATTTTACAGAGCGATCTGAGTTTGGCGAGCAGTATGTGTTCAGATGGTGTTCTCTTCACGCTAGTGGCTGTGAATGCCATATATTTAACCCTTAGCCAAGTTATTTATTTCGAAACGGGTATTAGTCGCATGCACTGATGCTTGAACTGTGTTAATAAAGTAGAGCATGGCTTTAATTAGCAGAGATATTTTGCCGGTGACGTCATTAGTGTTATGAGACAGCGTGGCAGATGTACATACTTTGATTTCCAATGGCGCTGTTCCTATAGGCTGTGCAACTGCAAAACAGATAGCGGTGTTCAGCACAGATTACCTGGTAACGTGAGGTGTTTACAGACCTGGTTTTAGGCCCCCTGAATTGCTCACACACTGGATGATTACATCTGTACTTTCGGAGCCGGACCACAACAACCAATAAGAGAGACATGCTGGAGCAGGATGTTTGTTGCTGAGGACCCAGTGAAAGTGAAGTGTCAAAATTTGGTACAATTTGGCCACACAACAAGCTCAGTATTATTAATAGAAGTCATCACAGCTCTGTAGCAGCGGGTGCTTGGCTTCAGTGCTCTAGCTTCATGGCTCTGCAGACTGAGGCTGGGCTCACACATGATCCCTCTCATGGGGAAGCAGATGTATGCAAAATGGACACTAGCGTTGTGCAAAAGCTTGCTGTAGTAACGCATTGCAAATGGAGGAAAACACAAGATGAAGGCAAGTCTGGATGGTTCAACACAGGGTATATATTCTTCCGCCGTCTCCCTTTACTACATAATTTGTGCCGAAATGCATGTTTTGAACGAGCACTGCGCTAGTATAAATGAATCTCAGGTGTGGTTCATATATACTGGTCAGGATTTTTTTTAAGACATACAGCACAAGTCACAGAAGAAAGTCTATTTCCACTTTAAAGAGATGGAGAGTAGGTATATGTTGTAATATCAAAGAAAGGATGGGTTTGCTTGCTTAGTCAGATTACAACACACCACAAGGCAACAACCATATTACATCCGAAATCAAGTCCACCGCATTGAGTGCACCCCGTCTGCATACAGAGAGCGAATAAACAAAGGGAACAAACACCCCGGCACATATACAACCTGTTCCTTTTTAAATGTCGGATCCATTTTTCCACAGGGAGCCTAAATGTATTTGCATTTCAATTTGCATATGAATTACCTCCCTATCTCTTTGGTGACTGACTGAAGATGAAGAAGCGAATACAGGAGAGAGAGAAAAAACTAAAGCCTTTTAACCATTTAAGGCATTTAGGTAGGTAAAAGGCACACATATGGTTCATATCTCCACCACTACATGAGCCTCTGCGCTGAAAAATGCACACACAGTACCTGGACTCACTTTTTTTTTAGAATACCTGTTCAGCACCATAGCAACAGCGGTCCAGTCTGTCTCATCTGCTGGTCTGCAGCACATCGCTTTATGTACAAAAATAACCAACACCGGTGGAGGTGGACATGGCACATTATATTTATCTGAAAAAAAATGAAGAGATCTTTAATTCAGGAAGACATACAATAAAAAAAAAAAAAAACAATAATGTGACGTTGGTTAACATACGACTATTATCTGCCCTCTGAATGAGAGTTATTTGGGGTTATTCAGAGCAAATGAAAGTTGCAATGCTAGAATGGCTCATTTCCCTCAGGCTTTTTATATCCTGGCTCCTACCATGTCCTGTGGGAGGAATCATTTTTCACCAATCACATGCTGAGTGTTGTGCCGAGAACTAATCCCAGTCCAATTTATTCCATTTAGGTCATAGAGGCAAGTAAAGGAGAGCACTCTTAAATCTCCTGTCCGCATTTAGAAACGAATAAACTAATTAAAGGGCTGCAGAGGCTGTGGCCAGAAATTAGTGCGGCGAACAGCCTCCCGTAACCTCGTTTCGAGCGGGCCCATCGATTCCTCATGTCATTTATGAGTTTTGTTCCACTTTATTACCTCCACAAAAAAAAACCCGACACAAGAGAAAGAATAATCGGGCTAGTAGAAAGAAAGTCATAAAGTGTGATGTTAAACTGTCATCTGCATTTCTCTCTGTGGGAGGTTTGTATTAGCTTGAGATACAATGATAAAAAATAAATAATCTTAATGTGGTGGATGGTAAAGGATAAGATGAGGAAAAAACTTGTGATTTAGCGCACGTATTTTCATATTGCCGGGATACGATGCCCGGTGGTGGTTTCAAATTCTCCCACTTGGCGAGCGATGTCTGAGAGTGGTAAGTGTAAGAAGAAACGACAGAGTCTGGTATAGCTGTTGTAGGAGGCTCTGGTCTTTAACTTCAGTCTGCAAGTGTCTGCACGGCCATAGCCATTAGAGGAGAATCGGAAGGCTTTGTCCTTGATTGTGCAATTCTTTATGGAGGTGTATGTATGTGTGCATGGGGGGGGGGGCAATGCTGCTATTCTCGTTGGGGAAAGAAAAGGAGGAGACCGGGCAGGTAATGGAGACAGAAGAGGTAATACAGAGAGTGAAGGCAAAAAGTACGAGATAAAACTTAGAAGAAGAAGAAAAGGATGAAACTAGGTCACGAAGGAAGGAGAGGGAATAAATGTTAAATGACACCTGCTGCTTAGGTCATCGACACAAACAGAGCTCCGATGAAAAAGGCACGCAAGGGAGAGAGAAATTAGTTCCTGCTCTCTGTAACCCCGAGCAATCTCCAAAGGCGGTCAGAGACAGCAGATATTAAACAAAGAGGAACACTCTGACTTAAACTGTTTCCTAGCTGCCGGCTGGGAATAGGGCCAACGTACCCTTTATGTTTTGACAGCCTTTGCATCATAGCAACAACTGCGCAGTTTCAAGAACTTTTAATGTTTTGTACAACTTATCTCTCTCTCTCTCTCACACTCCGGCAGGACTACATAAAGCAAAGCTCAGCGATCTGACAAAGACACTACTCGGACTCAGAAGCCAAGAGGATAACAGGCAAACTCCTCCGAAGCAGGTTAGGATGAGGATCAGGGTCGAGCAGGCAGACTAAATGCTGGCAGGAGCAGGAGAGAGAAATTAGCAGGAAATGAATGGAAATGGGCCGACATGTATACCGCCCGGGCTGTGGGAACAGGTGTACAGGCAGCCAGGGGAGGTCAGGTTTTAGGAATCAGTGGGAAAAATGTGTTAACCGCATGGCAGGAGGAGGAAGTGGCAGGATCTGAAATGACAGGAGAGCTAGTCCACGGCAGCAGGCAAAGATTGAGAGGAGGAGTTGGCTGACATCATGACGTGTGATTATCTGCGCCTTCCAAAGCTGAAACAAATCCCTGCTGTGTTTTTTTTTTTATCTGACACCAACTGCACATGGCTCAGGTTTGGTTAGTTTTAGGCAAAGATGATTTAGTCAGGGTTGAGTTACAGTACAACAATGACTCTGTTATGGTAAGGGAATGATGCATGAAAAGAAGGTGACATGAAATGTACGTACTTGGTTTACGTACCATAATGACATTTGTACAATATGGAATAACCTCCCCGCTGACATCAGACATCTGACTCTATTGAGACCTTTAAATCCAAACTTACAACTCATTCATTCAACTTTTAATTAGTCCTTAGTATTCCATCAGCAAAGCCCTCGCATCTGTTTTTCCAATGGGTCTGCCTCAGTCTCAGTGATTCTCTTAACCTCAGTGTTAAGAGTTCATGTCCTGCAGACAAGAAAAACATCACACTCTGTGAACTTCTGATAAACACTGCATTTCTTTAACGTGTTGTTCTTGTATTCTGCTCCCTCTCTTTTCACACAGGCTCCTCTCAGCTGGACCATCATCCCCCAGGGAACCTCTCCCTCTACTGCCTCACACATATTCAGAATCTGGAGTCTGGCCAAGTCAGTGACTGCCATCCAAACTCGTGTGTAAAGTGTGAAACGACCAGCTGAATTTGTGGCAATATTAAAAGGTATTTTGAGCCAAGACATCATCAAGTCTTTTTTTGTGCCGGAATTGAAATGGAATAAAAATTTTGATATGATGATGCAAAACCAAAATGGAACAACTGTTAGATATAAGAAAAATAAAAAGGACAGCACTCCCATCAAACTGTTTATTCTTGCCACATGGATGTTTCAGCGTATATTCCGGCAAAATCCCAGTAAAACTGTAGTACTGTTAAAATATAAAATAATATAAAATAGCACAATTGAAAATGTAGGTCTAGTTCAGTGTAAATTAATGAGAAGAATATATTATGGTTGAGACAAAATAACTTCCTCATATTGATGTTTGAGGTGTGGTACTCACAGAGACTCCCTCATACCTGCCTTTTGATACTGTGTGAATATTAGAAATGCTTATTACAATATTGAAAGATGGATTTAAAAAAACGTGCCCTTTCAAAGTGTTGAGAAATTTAAGATGCGCAAATGGATGTCAAATTCTTCTTTGCTCGTCGTTAGTTTGCGAGAAGCTTGTATTGCAAAACTGTAAAAGCAAAGGAAGCACGAACCCTTGAGAAAATGGAACACATAATGAAATACTAGGAGGACAGTGACAGAGAAAAACAATTTCACAAGATACGGAGCTCATTTTATGAAGCTGAGCAAAATCACACAGCATCCACAAACTCTGAGGATACCTGCTGTGTTTGTCTTAATTTGCACTGTTGCTTCTGTGTGTGTGTGTGCATGCGTGCGTGCGTGTATACTCTCTAGAATTACACATATAAAAAAGGAAAACTGTGGATTCATACAGATAAGACTCATAATTCCCACAGGAGGGCTTTGTCACTTGACATTAAAACCTGACTACGTCTGTTCATAGAGTTTTTAGGTAAGGTAAGGCTTCAGATTACGTCACACAACATACAGTAATGCTTTCCAATTCAGAATGTCCATTTTTATGTACCAACAGTGCCAGTACGGTGCAAACTGATACATACATGTATACCTTTAGGAAATAAAAGAGTTACAATCTCCAAACACAAAAAGAATTTATAGGAACCAGATAGTGGAAGTTATAAGGAAACAGCCACTGCTGACCACCACTCCACAGTGTCACACAGTCTTGAATTTATGCACAGGGGCGGACGCTATGCACTGCTGTAGTTTTTTCCCCGTCTATTGTAGCATGGAACCGTGATCCGAACACCCCTGCAGTGATGGATTCTGAAGGCTTTATTTCTCTCTCATGAACGCTGCTCATTTAAGTCAATCTAGGCAATTGCTTTTTTATGTCAGAACCCCAGGGGGACCTTCTTAACACAATCATTATCCTACATAGAAAATTGTATGAGTCATTTTCTCGCTCTCATTTTGTCCTGAACAATGTCGCTAGACTCTCTCCTTTTTTTCTCTCAACCACGGTCAGTGGAGAGTCTGTCTGCTTGGTTCAACTCAAATGAAATGTGAAAAAAACAAAATGGCAGTATTTGTATTTATGTCTGAAAGTGTTGTAATCTCAGCCTGTGGTCTCATGTCAAACTGACACTCTTCTTCTCCCCCGTGGCAAATACAGGAACCATGCAGAGGGACTATACAGGGAACCACAGGAGCAGCATCACC
Source organism: Spondyliosoma cantharus (assembly GCA_900302685.1). NCBI lineage: Eukaryota > Metazoa > Chordata > Actinopteri > Spariformes > Sparidae > Spondyliosoma > Spondyliosoma cantharus. The sequence goes on from OMLP01046633.1 coordinate 7,620, forward strand.
AGCGGCAGCTTCTACTGTATACACAACACTGGAGGCCACTTCTAGACAATAAGAGATAGCCATGCTCATTCTGTGGACTGTTTAATTCACACAACGTACTGCTTCTCCACAAACACGGTGATGGAGGTTAGAAGGAGACAAGGAAGGCTTCTAGGATAAACAGATCGTATCAAATCAGCCTCGGGAAAAAAATATATATATATTGTCATTCACCATCACATACTGTAGTGCCAACCCAAAGTTCTTAGTCGTTCATCCAACCCTGTATAAAACTTTGCTCAGTAAATTAGTAACTACATAACTCCACAAGAAGTCCAAACTCTCCCAACTCTAATAAATCAAACACTAATGTACATAAATTTGAATATTATTCTTAGTGTGCATGAATTCAGGACCTGATTCCTGACACTAGCTGTTTTGCTTTCAACGATAATCCTTTGAGCCGACCCGTCGTCATTGTTGTCATGACCAGAAAATCCAATGTGGAGATTGCGATCATATATCATATATTTTTTTTTTGATGATTTCCTTTCCTTCAGGGTTTCCTACAGATTATTTTGCATGTAAAAGATCTTGAAAGTTAAGAAGGTCAAAGTTCGCACCAACAGAAGCTCCTCTCTCCCACAGAAAACACTGCTCCTAAAACCCCTCGTCAGTTGTCCCGCCTTTTATTCTGTTGTGACATCACACTATGTCACATCGTCACATATTTGTATGATTTATGCCCTATGGCTAAGAATGGATTTAGTACACCTGCTCTGTTGATGTTTGTGGTGCTGGGTCAGGCGCGTGTGGGCTGACCAATTAGAGGAGACTAAGTATTCAGGGTTGGGGTTGGGGGGGCTTAAAGTGACAGGAGCTGAAACAGAGAGGGACTAGAATGCTGCAGCAATGAACAGTGTGAAACTAATGTGTTGTGTGAGCATTAAGGCAAGAAAACATCTTCTAGTAGTAGTCCAAAATGAAAATGATAAATATGAAAGTAAGCATAACATGTCTCCTTCAAAGTGTCAGATGTATAAAGAGTGAAATTACTCAAAGAAAATAGACCATTTTTAAGATCGAAGGAAATTAATAAAGGTTGGATGTTTTGTTTTTTCTAAGTGATCGCTAAGGTCACACATTCTGGTTACTGTTGTGTATCAGGTCTTGCTTATACTAAATGGAACTTTTAATGTTTTGTACAGTGATGTAATGAAAGAGAGAAGATTTTCTGTCATTTAAAAAATACAAAATTTCCAAAAAGGCTGATGTTCTTTTCCATAAATAATCAAAATAATAGTAAATAATAATAAAGCTGGACTCCAAAAGCTGATAGTGCAGTGCATTAGTACCTGACAAAGACTGTTTTATGCGGCCCGTCTGGGCAGTCACTGCCTCTCTGAAAGGCATCCATCAGTGAAATTTGTTTTGGTCACTGGGGCTTCCTCCTTTATCCTTCCTCTTTTGTTGTGGCTCTGTGGGCTCCGTGTCCTGATTAACTCGGGGGGCCGTGCATTTACTCACTTTTTTTTTGTGCCATAGCGGACAGCATTCCCACAAAATATCACGGTCAGGGATATTTTCATTTACAGGAGAGGGTAAAAAGAAATTTCCAAATTATACAACACTTTGGCTCAGCAAGTCTGGAGGCCGACGGCTGGGAATTATATCCAGGTGAGGCAAATCTCTCTCCTGGCAGTGGGTGCAGATAAGGCCGTGGCACAGTCGCAATTAAGATGTGAATGGACACAAATAATATAACTATAACAAAGCCATTGGATCATACATATTTATTTTGGTAAAGTCATGTAGTTTGTAGATGAACAGAGAAATATGCGTTTGCAAAAATCATGAGGTAATAAGCCATGATTTTTTGTAACTCATGAGCCTCACAATCGTTGGAACAAATAAGTGTTGCCTGTTACGCACACCTTGTGAACTTAAACCACAACGGTCTTGCACCCTTGTACCTGAGCCTGCTGTGTTAAGATTAGGGCTGTAGTGGAGGACATAAACACATCCTCAACTAAAACCGGGGTCTCACTCACTGTCTCTGCTGTTTCACCATCTATTCACTCCAACAACATTCCGTCATATGAAAGTTTACGAGTGACGCCAACTTTTTTAGTCATCTAGTTTATCTAGAGGCCACTGTAGCTGAATGTAAAATCATAATTCTCAGGTTTTTTTCCCCCCCTTCACCCGATGCTATCCTCTCATGCTCACTCACTTTGCCACGCACCAGGTGTTGGGCAGGGTGCCGCGGTGCCAGATTGAGTGGTTGCTGTTTTCAAATGCCGAGGCACTAAAAGCTTTGACTTTCTGACTTCCGTCTAAAAAATGTGTTCAACATCCACTTGCAGAGGGCCCACTTCAATGCTGCACAATCTGTAAAAAGTGAAACAAAAGTGAGCGTCTAAATGGTGCTCCAGACTGCACCATACATCTGTGCATGAATGCAATCATGCAAAAGGATTCATGGAAATCTTTTTTTTATTACATTTTCCGATGTCTTCCTCAAGAAAATGTAGTGAAGGGCATGTTTGGACTGTAGACTGAAAGATCATTCTCTATAAAACCATCATGAAAAAGTGTCACTATGATGATTTCATAGTCTTTATTGGGAAGTTACTTGGACAGTTGAGTAAGAGAGGGTAGCCAAATGTTAGAGTTGTAATGCTGAGCTGGTTCGCTTATTGTGCTTGTGCTTGAGGCCTTTAGCTGTGTGTATTTTCTTTTTAGGGAGAACATTTAGGGGGGAACTGATGCTGTGTTCACGTTGCAGGAAGCACACAGACACCGATGTGCCTACTGTCACTGATGGTGGCGATGATGATGATGACAATGGTCATGATGTTACTGCTAATGAAAGAAATTACATTTTTCAGAGGGAACTTGAGTAAGTTGCTGAATTATTATTGTTCTTACAACGGTATTAACCAGTGCTCTCTTCACTTAGCTGTTTCTGACTCCCACAGAGATGGGCTTCTCGTCGCAGAATCCTGGTGGAACTATTGATCTCAAAGCCATTTTGCCAAACTGCGCTCTGTCCTCTAATGGTTTCCTCTCAGAGGGCTTCCTTTTTCCAGTGGAAGCGTGCAGTCTCGCTCTGTGTGAGATAACAACCGAGGCATATAGAGCACTGGTTATCTTCATATCTATGACGTTGGACTGTATGATTTATTCATATTTGATGAATTAGTGTTCAAACTACTAAAATATGCTTGTATCAGGTCTTACACGTTTTTTGTTTTTTTTCTAGTCTTTTTCGGTGTGAGTCAAGATCTCAGTAGCTAGGTCAAATGTGTTGAATGGAGTTGTCACAAGGTTTAAGCGTGACTCAATGACATGCTTGTGAAGTTCACCAGTGATGTTGGCTCTTTTGAAGAGGGCTTGGATACAGGTAGGCCTGAGGCGAGAATTCCTCCAATTCTGATGAGTCATCTCGGATGACCCATCCCGACTTCAGTGCCATGGTAGCAGATGAGGAAATAGGGAAAGGTCTGCGTGAGGTAAGCAGACGGACTAGATCTTTGAACAACATTAAATTGCTTCAAAGCCAAAATGTTAGAACATCGGTTCATACAGCTCCATTGTCTTTACTAATATTATGTCCAAATATAGCTGGTAATATTCATCAATTGTTGATTTCAAGTAAAACTTTAGCAAAATAACCTTTGTTCACAGCTGTTTAGTGCTAAATGTGTGTACTATGAGAGTGAGAGAGAAAAAAACATTGTAAATATCCTCCATGACCTGCTATGGTCAGCCACTGATGTATGAAATAGCTACTTAGCTATATAATCAAAAGTTTGATCAAAGCTCAGTATCACTAGAATATTAAGTAGAGAGAATATCGTTCAAAACGCGGAGAGCTCAGGACCAAATGAGCATTAGATTCTGTTTTCTGTGTAACATTTGTCAGAGAGAAACTTTTCTTTTATTATTTTTCAGATTCAAAATCCAACATTCTTCATTCAGGCTCTGCAAGATCTTACTTTGGAGCAGATCTACACTACTTGTTACATCTGCTCCTTGAACATTTTCTCTTTCGTAGTAACCTGCTGTCTGCCTCAGAGCTGCCCTCTCTCTCCCTCTCCTTGTCATGAATGGTTGTCTGCAGGTGAGCCCGAGTCAGGGAGAAGCTGCAGCTGCACTTCAACAACATCATAAAGGCCTCCTCAAAGACCCTGCTCAGCCCTCTCCACCCTGCTGGTTCCTCGTTGCTTCTACAGGCAGGCACGTTCGAGCCATTTTTGCTATTGTGAGTTTTCTTTTGTCTGCAAATAACCCTGTTTTTTTTTTCTTTTGCTGCTCTGAGTCCTGCCTCCCTGACTCCAGTGGTGCCTAACCCTCTTTGCCAGCCAATCTTGCTCTTCATTCACTTTTTCCTGACCCCAACATCAACCCCCTCCCCTGGACCTGGACCTGCTCCTCTCCGTCTTGTCTTCCACCAGTTTCCTTAGGTGATTTTCTGGCTCCCTGTGTTATCTGCATGGGGGTTCAATAGTTTATTGCCCGTTAACATGATTATAACTCCTATGGTTCCCCACAGAAATGGTAGTGTTATTAAAGAATAATATTTCTGAGATATCAATTTACTACCTATTACAATTATTTTTGCATACTGATATCCCAATATAATATTGTCATTGTCATTTGACTATTAGGTTTTGACATTTCCTGTTTTATTTTGAAGTTCTGTCATCAAATGTCATGCTTTGCTTTTCATTTCCTCTCTTTGTCCTTTTTCCCACCCTATTTGCTCCTCACCTGTGTTTGATAAGTAATCACCACAGGTATTTAAGTCCTTGTCTTCCATCTTCTTTCAGTTTGTCTGTTCTGTTCTGTTCGTCATGCATCTCCTGTTCGTATCCTTGCGTCAGTCCTGTTCCTCATGTTTCCCGCCATTTGTTTGTTTGTACCCTTTTGGGTTTCGTAATGTTTTACTTTTTATTCCTGGATTTGCCCTTGCCTGCTTTTAATTTTGTTTGCATCTTGCATTATATTTATATTTGCGTTTGGATTTTGGATTTTTGATCAGCATAGTACTTAAGCTTCCTTTTTGTTTCTACCTTTTTGTGTCTTGCATTTGGGTCCCTTTTTGTTTATACCTTATCAGTATTCAACCATGTGAATATGTGTGTTTTCATGTACTAAATGTGTCATTTAAAACTAAATAAAAATGTGTTTTCCTGGTGTGCTAGCCCCTGTCCTATACTGGGACAAGAAGCTAACTGATGCAGACATGGACTCTTCAAACCAGGGGTCTCATTTCCAAAACATTGCATAGGATCTGTCATGGTTCTGTTTCTTGTTGTGTCTTGTATCTTAATGTATCTTTTTGATTTCTATGTGTCCTCTTGTGTCTTGTCAGTGTCTCTGTGTTTGTCTCCCTCTGTCTGCCAGTGTTTCTCCTCTGTGCTTTTTCCCTCCTCGTTACCTCACCTGGCCTCCTCCCTCCTCTCTCCTCACCTGTACCTCGTCTTGTCATTAAGACCCTCCCACAATCTTTGCTCTATTTCAGCGAGCTGTTTGCTGTAGTCCGCTGGGTCCATTTTTCCGGGTCCAGTCATTCTTTCAGGTCGGGGGTAAGAAAAGGGGAGACTATAGGGGATAGAAGCACATACCAAAGACACGAGAGGGGCAAGGCGAGGCATGAACATGAACACTTGACGGGAGCAGACGCAGACAGGAACAAAGCCAACAGAGACAATGACCGGACAAGGAGTGCTGGGAAGAGACAGACTAAATACACAGACACTAATGACAAGACGAGGAACAGGTGAGGAGAGAGGAGGGAGGAGGCCAGGTGAGGTAACGAGGAGGGAAAAAGCACAGAGGAGAAAACACTGGCAGACAGAGGGAGACAAACACAGAGACACTGACAAGACACAAGAGGGCATGGAAATCAAAACTTAAGACACAAGACACAAGACATAATACACAGAAAACAAGCATGACAAATATTTAAATACATGATTTCTATATCATTTAATTATTTTTTACTTTATTAATTTAGCACTATGAATGGATTAAATTTGTGGCTATACAGTACAATTTTTGAAAAGGTATGAAATGTATGGTCACTCTGTGTGTGTGTGTGTGTGTGTGTGTGTGTGTGTGTGTGCATCAGATTGTAGTTTAACAATCATATTTCATTCTGCAGAGATGCCTCGTAAGGAGAGGATATTAAAGCAAAAACAAAATATATATATAAATAATATGCATCTTCTTGACCCCATTTGATCTATACAATCATCCATACGTGGCAATGGAAATGAGTCAGATTTCGTGACAGCATTTACTTTCCTTAAATCAGTGCAGAATTGAGGTTCCATACAGCTTTGGCACCAAAATACACGGAGAAGCCCAATTTGATGACGATGGTACGGCAATATTGTTTTGGAGCATGTATGCTACCTCAGCATCCAAATAATCACGTTTACACGGCACCATACGCTAAAATTGTTGTTTAACCAGTCGAACATCCCCAACATCAATATTGTGTTCAATCCAATCGGTCTGTGAAGGAATGTCACTGAACAAACGAGGATACTTGCATACCAACTCCAACAGTTCATTACGTTTTGACTCCAACAGATGACCTAGCAACTTGTCCAAGTTGCAAAGCGATTCTGAATTTTTTTAAAGGGGACATATTATGGTAATTTCTGCTTCTTGACATTGTTCCTTGATGTCTAAATGGAATGTTAGTAACATGCTTTGGTCGAAAAATGCTGAAGAAT
>OMLP01046638.1:0-10201 GCA_900302685.1 Spondyliosoma cantharus
GACCGCTGCTAAGCATATTTGACCGTGGTCAAGGAAAGTGGCCTTTTTGCCTCTGATTCACGTATTTCGTAGCACTCCGCAAGTAGTCCGGTCACTTATCACCCCAACATATTCGGTCGCTAAGCGACGTCAGCTGATTTGTAGCCTAATTCGTATCGGAAAAACGTATTCCTAGGTCACTAGTGTGGATGAGTTTCACATTAACTTTACTATTTTTGGAAAATACGGTGATTTTGAGTCTTGGCAAAAGGCTGAGTTGTAGTCACTGGTCAAGAAAAGAAAAAGAGAGGAAAGCAGCGAAGAGAAGTGAAACGGCACAAAGTTTTGGATGACAGAGACGTTGATGAAATAAAAGAGGATCGACACGAACTGAACGCAAAAAAAGAGCACGGTGTGGGCCAAGTCGGTTTTGAAAGACTGGTTGGAGGACTTGAATTTCAGCAGACAATTCATCAGCTGTGTTCTAAAGAATGGTCTGTTCAAAGTCTTTGTCGTCGGTTTGGCAAACTATGTTTCTCTGCTGAAAAACACTATGAATGGTAACAAATAAATTGTAAAAAGACACACTGTGTGAAGTTTTTTTTCGTGATGGCAAGTAGCCGTGTAATAAGCGGGATAATGTATAGAACATTAGGACGAATCAGTTCGTCCTGTCGGGACTTATTTTCCCGATAATGACCACCGTTCTATACATTATCCCTTACATAATATACCTGTGATACCTCTCCTTCACACGCTTGGACCTGCGATTCCTCTCCTTCACACACTTGGGGTGTATCAGTCTATCACTGAAGGAGCTGCCCAGTGCTGTGATAGTGACCTGCAGGGGGTGGGACTCCTTCACCAGCAGCGATGAAAGCTCATCCATCATCTTGCTCTGGGTCAAGATGGCATCCCAGGATGGAGCTGCCCTTTTTGATACGTTTATCAAGTCTCTTCCCACCTGCTGTTGAGATGCTGCTGCTCCAGCAGACTACTCCATAGAAAATGGCTGATGCCACCACGGAGTCATAGAAAGTTGTCAGGAGTGCCCCCCTCCATTTATCCACAGGACAAGAAAAACACATCTGTCAAATAGATGGTTTACTAGAGGCATACCTACCAACATTGGCTTACACCCACAAGGGGGTTAACCCTGGGTTTCCAGTGTTCATGGCACATTGAAACTTGTGCTGTACACCTAACATGCTCTGGAGGAGGTTATGTTCGAGATAACAGAGCGCTACATTTAGCTGTAACTCAGTGGGTAGAGCCGTTCAATTAGTGATCGGAAGGTCGCTGGTTCAAATCAGGCTCCCCTGGGCGGAACTGAGCTACATGTCGAAGTGTCCCTGAGTAAGATACTGAACCCCAAAATTGCTCCTGATGTGCAGTTGGCACCATGCGTGGCAGCCTCTGCCATCAGTAAGACTCATTCAGGGTGTACCCTGGCCTTCGCCCATCGAGTTAACTGGGATAGGCTCCAGAAACCCCCCTGAAAAAGGGGCAACATCACCGCGACCCTCGGCAGAAAAGTGTAAAGAGAAAACGAAACGAAACTAATTTATTATAATAAAAAAATTTATTCTGTGGATGTCCAATTTTAGCATCTTTTGAGAAGAACATTATAATTGCACATTTAATGTATGTATCAAATTATAACTAAGGAGAGTGTGTGCGGACTGCGGAGAGTACTGGAAAGAAAATAGAATAAACTGAAAAGACACAAACTGATGTTAAGTGGCATGGCTAAATGTTTGTAACAGGGGGATCACAAGGGACAGTTATTTGTTTGTATTTACTTCAAGTTGTTAATTGCAAGTAAACGTCTTTTTGTTTTTTTTATCTGTCTATGCAAATAAACAATTACTTAAGATTGTAGGACGGGAATGCTTGTTGCTAAGCAGCATAGCAGCCTCTCCTTTGTTGTTCGATGGCAGTTGGCAAACTGCTTTGAGATGCATTACCACCATCTTCCGGGTGAGCAGGCCTTTAAAGTTCAAAACATTACATCACACAAACAGGCTCGAAATGACACTACACTGCTGCACACCACTGTCAATAAACCACAACTCCTGATTCTGTCTGAATGAGGCCTTACTGGCCACTTGGAACTGCAGTGTGGTCGCTGCCGAACTACTGACAGCTTAGCCACTGCTGGGTAAATGATTCTGACGGAGAGGAGGAGGATAGGGAGTGGGGGGAGAGGAGGGGAGGCGTAGTCCTTACCCTCTCAGGGATTAGTGGAAGCTTCTTGGTCCATTTGCATGTGAATGGATCCTAGAGCTCCTTTTAGCCACCAACATCCCCCTCCCTCTCGCTCTTTTTCTTCCTCACCATTTTGCCGCTGCTCACACTCCTCCTGACATCAGGGAGAACCGGAGAGCGGTAGAGAGGAGGTGAGAGAGGGAAAGACATACTGAGAGAGAGTGCACTGCCATCACTGCTGCGGCGGACAAACCGTGCAGAAAGATTACTTTAAAAAGCAAACAGTTCTTACATCCCGTGTTTTCAGAGAGTGCTTCAGTGCCAACTAGGAAGCCACACAACAGGCTTTTTGAATAAGAGAAGGTAGGAATTCTTTGGTTTCTCTGATCCCCTATGGTTATCGGTGGGATATGCTCAATCTCCTGGCCTAACAATGAAAGCTGACAGGACTGGTCCACTTTGGCGGTCAGGATGGGTGTGTGTGTGTGTGTGTGTGTGTGTGTGTGTGTGTGTGAGTGTTGGGGGTTAGAGAAGGGAGTCTCTGTAGCTTGGAAAGAACCAGCCATGGCTGGCTCATTGCAAACTCTTGAATCAAACAGATCCTTTAAGTCAGTGCTGTTGCTTGAAACTGAAGTGCACTGTTGCTTTCAAGATCCGGAATATGCTTTAACTTCTGAGATACCAAACACATTTTCAATGAAGTGCTTAACACTTTTCCATTGCAACTAACCATTATTTCATTAATCGATTCATTTGCAGATTTTTTCTCTTGATAAATTTAAAGTATTTATGTGGTATACAAAAAAAAAGTGACCATCACCTACAGGCCAAAGGGAAGACACCTCAAAACCCAAAGATAAGCAAAGGAGGGGTATAGGAGCAATATAACCTCACTCTTTACACAGTCATCAACCAACCACCAACTTTTCAGCCTTTTGGTCACTCCAAAATCCATTTCAATAATTGATCGAAATAGTTACAAATTAACTTTTTGTTGATAAACTAATTGATTAATCAACTATTGGTCACAACACTAAAACAGTTATTTATAACCTGTTATAATTTTCAGATGCTAGCATCTATGACACCAGTTAATTTCTCTCTTGATATATTCGTTTTAATGTGAAATTTTGCAATGAGACATTTAAGTATAGGATAATTCTGGTTAATTCAAACTTTTATTCTAATTTCACTGGTTCCATTGCACAGCCTTTATCATACTATTCTCACCAAAATAAGGTTGGGGCGAAGATAACACTGTGACATCACTACAACAAAGATAAATTTGATTCTAATTTTACAACAAAGCTGTACAAAGAAATGTAAGTTGTGCCTCATTTATGCTACACAAGGAAATTGAGTGTTTTGGATGAGATGATGAGTCTCACAGCCAGAGGAATGAAGCTGCTCTGTAGTCTGGTGGTACGGCAGCAGATACCTCTGCATCTTTTGTCAGCTAGCAGCAGGGTGACCAGACTGTGACTGGGTTGGTGTTGTCTTTTAGTAATCTTTGGGCTCTGTGCAGATACAGTGTATCACTTCACAGATATCACTGATGATTTTAAAGAATTTGGTATTGGAATCTAGTCTTCTTATGTTTCCATAAGAAGTAAAGCTTTTCAGTGTTTTTTTTTTCCGTACTAGGATGCTGATGATTGAAGATATCTTTCCCTCCGTTCTTCAGAAATCAACAATCAGCTCCTTGGTTTTACAAATTTTGAGCAGTAGATTGTTTTCTGTGCACCACTCTCCAAGGTTGTTGATATCCTCCTGATCTAAACTCTCATCTTTGAGACAGTAATATGGTCGATGATGGTGGTCGTTGGCATACTTCACAATAGAGTTCTCTTGATGTGTGGGAGTTCAGTAATGGGTATACAGTGTGAACATGAGGGGGCTGAGCACATAGACCTGGGGGGCTCAGGAGTTGAGTAGAACACGAATGAATATAGAGGAGGTCAGTCCAATCGAAACTACCTGGGGTCCGGTTTGTCAGGAAATAGGAGCAGTCAGATGAGAGAATCAGACAGGTTCCAAGAAATCTTTCTGGTTAGCATAGCATAATTGTAAGAGAAAATGGGAGGTGAAAAATAAAATTGTTGCCCAAATCCAAATCCATCCTGTTTCAAATATGAGCTACTGTACTTAATGAAGTTAGCACACAGTTTCCCTGTGCAATGACAGATGATTGTTTTAGTTGTTGTAATCAGAAGTTGTGTTGTCCATTGTTTTCATGTATTTGAAAAAACCTATTCTTGATTATACTCTATGTATTATTTTCCCCTATTCATTTTATGGAGCTGTGTAGAGGAGAACTGTAAACTTTTCGAGACAGTTTGTATTGTGCAATACTTGCATTGGAAAACTGTGTCTGTGGTTTCCTCCGACACATGTACAAGAGGAAGTCTGCTTTAGGCAAACCATGGTGCATTTATGAAATGTAAAAGCATCTGCATAGGAACGACACTGGACTGTTACAATCTTGTGCAACAAAGCTGAAGCTTTGTTGATTCTACTGAGACTGAATAAAGCAGGGGACCTTAGTGGGCCATTCACACATATAGTGCTTTACTCAATTTCATTTACATACGCCCAGAGCACCAGGGATTTGCAAAAACAGGGCAACCTGCTCTAAAGTGTGTATTTAACTGATGACGTGCTTGTCTTTAGTAGTGGTCAAAGGAGCGGCTGTAAATACTGTTTAATTATTAGCGAAAATCACTATTAAAGGTATAGTTCGGGTTTTTTGAAGCAGGGTCATATAAAGTACATATCTATAGTCGGTCTGTTCCCTACCATAATTGCCGATCAGCGCAGCCACAGTTTGGAGAAGTGGAGAGCATCTCCAGCCCAGACGCCCAGCTTTGTATTGCCGTGAACGGAGTCCAGATGCATTAGCGCAACTGGGCCGTTGCACTAATGCGTAGGGATATGGAGGTTACGGTCTGTGTCTGTGTCTGAAATTGTTAAGTTTTGTTTTGATCGAAAGTAAACAGAGTTGTATGCATAAACTTCTCGTCCAGCAAGTGGGCCTCGCACTGTATTTCGCCACTCGCAGATCATCTGTTGTGCTAATGTGTAGGGATACGGAGGTTCTGCGGTTGAGAAAATGTAGTGCCAAAAGAGAGGGCGGTCTGATGGCGATGTAAAGCGGTGTGAATTTTCTCTATACAATGTACACTTGAACTGATATAGATGGGCTATATATGGGCTTGTTTTTAGGTGGTTAAAATTTGCTTTGCATCTGGACTCTGTTCACTGCAGTACAAAGCTGAGCATCTGGGCTGGAGCGGCTCTCTGCTTCTCCAAACTGAAACTGCGCTGATCGGCAATTACGATAGGGAACAGACCGACTATAAATATGTACTTTATATGACCCCACTTCAAAAAAACAATATTATCCCTTTAACAAATTAAAATCTCACTAACTCTAAGATAAACACTTTATATTGTTGTTTGGTTTTCAACCAGCTGGAAGCAAGCATGATGAAAAAGCAGCACATATTTGTATTGAACAGTTTCAAAAACTCATATCTGGAAAGGTATTCTGCACTTCAGAAATAAATGTCAACTGTGGTTGATTGCATCATGTGTGGTATCGCAGCTACATCAGAAAACAGCTGCCCACTTGTAGCAGTGTTCACCATGACGGTATTGTGGACATGTGGATCCATGTTTCATATTTTATCAGGTTCACTGCTACATTAATGTGCAAGCTTCTTTTAGCTCTTCTCCCTGAGTTTGTGTGTTTGTGCTGGTTTCATGCGGCATCACTACGACAATCAGCTAAGATTACACTGAGGGATATTATTATAGTATGGGTTCACACCTAAGCCATCACTGACGAAATCTGAATGACAGGATCCTGATTAGAGTCTCATTCAGACAGAAACACGATGTAATGTAATGGTGAGTATCACAGATGCCTATCTGCTTTGATACTTCAACACAATTTTAAAAACTATTTGTCAATGACCATTTTCCCCGTGAGGAGCAGAGGACACTGATGAGACGGCACCAATATCATGGATCACTAACTGTGACCATCATCATGCAATATTGTTGACATAAAAAGATGAGACCAATATTTAGTTAAAATTTGGATAAACTTTACCAAAATCTGCATTTATTTTTGTTGACAAAAAACAGCAGTCGAAATATTTTAACTGCAGCAGCTTTGTTTCAACAGATAACATGCAAACAGTCAGCCCCATCTCAAACGACTCTGGAGTAGTCATTCGACTGATAAGCTTTAGCTCCGATCAGCAGTGACAAAAACACATTAGCCATAATAATAAGAATTATTGGCCATCAGACGCGATTCTATAGAGGTGTGTTGAAATTAAGGATGCTGGCTTGTTAATACTTTTCCATTTGTCTCTGTTCAAAGAGTGCTTTAACATCGATCAGTCTGCACCAAGTTCCATTGAGAAGCAAATGATATTAGAAAAGTGAACACAGTCACCTCCAAGTCAATACATGACATGAGGCTTGCCAGCTGCCTGATAGGAGTTGCACATGTGCAACTCTCAACAGAGAACTCCTTTCATCAAGAACTCCAGTAAAAACAATGTATCTAATCTAGATGTTATTAACTGAGACTTTTTAAAACAAGGTTTATGTCATCAAGTAATGTTATAATAAAGTAACTGTTTTTCACATTCATAATAATTTCTACAATGTCATGTCCATATTGTGAGTAATTACATCAGTGAAGTCTGCAGCCCAAGCAGACTCTGGAAGTCTGCAGAAAGTCATCTAGGGGACCCTTGGGGACTGGATGAATGCAGTGAAATCCGGATATCTGGATGCAGCCTGTATAGTCAGACAGTGTGTGTTAATGTGATTTGGAGTGGCTCTGTAGTTGGATACTTTCAAATTGTAGCTTCCGTTTGCTGGTTTCTACAATCTTACCAACCCGAGTCAATGTCGGTATAGTCAGGCAGTGAACGTTAATGTGTTTTGGAGAAATGTCTCTGAAGGGAGGTTTTACCTACCCAAGGCTATAAGTAAGAAGTGGCCCAGGACATACTGCTAAAAGAATGTACTCACATACTTCCCAGACTGAGTGGTTGGATCTCAAATCATCCTCACACTGGGCAAATTTGAGTGTGTCCATAGGTTAGAGCTACATGCCAATTATTTACCACCAAATTAGCCAAACATATCTTAGATATCAAATCACATCTTGATACAATATTTTTTAGCACAGCATGGCAATAGCATTTACTGTAACAATATGCATTTTCGTAAAAAATAATGCATTGTTCAGAGACTCAAACAATTAGGGAAATAAATGATTTTTGAATTCATTGGAAAAAATTTGCAATTGTATATTTATACTGTATATATTTTGTAGTTTTCTTTGTCCATGTTATTTACATAGTTGACTGCAGTAAATTATAGCTGATTACACATACCTTAATGGTAAACTATCAACATTTGCCCTTAATGAAAAAGCTTGCCCTGTTAAGTTAATCTCAAATTGTGTGATGCATGTGCATGTAAAGGGGCATGTCACTAATTTAGTATTGCACCATCATAAAGTTGGGGGAGTCACAAGAGCCACATTAACAGATAGTTGAAGAAAATAATGGTCAAAATCTATTTTGCAGAAGTTAAGATATCCTGATTTTTAATACCTTGTGTGATTCAAGCTCCAAAATCACATTTTCCATAATGGAACCAACACCCAATCTTTTTGCTTGACCCTCCTTGCCTGACAAAAAAAAACATTTTAAGGTATGTTATATATCCAGAAATACATTTCCATCTGTGCTTTTATTCATATTATTTTAAAGAAGAAACACATTTTGTTTGAGTAGGGCTTAGTTCAGTATAGTGTAAAATGTAATTATACTTAAAGGTCCCATATTATGAAAAACATGTTTTCTCTGGTCTCTACATCTATAAACTGGTCCTCCCTGAGCCTGCCAACTCCCAGAATGAGGAAAACAAGCGATTCCTGCGTGGTCTCTGCAGCCCACCCACTGGTAAAACACCGTTCCTACAGGCTGTTCAGATTCAGCTTCTTTCGTTACGTAATGAAGGAGTCATTTTCATAGGCCGACCTCCTCTGCATGGTGATAGGAGATATCCGAGAGGCAGTCACCCCCGAGGTGAAGTTCGGTGTGTCTAGCGGTGAGATAGCAGTGTTTCGCAATGTCGTCGCTCAGAGTTAGACACGCAAATTTCTCTGTTGTTGGTTGTAAAAATCAACATAAGTGCCTATATTCTGTCCCAGCTACAGCAGAACAGAAGAGACTGGGGTTGCATTTCATTTTTAATGGCAATGACTGGAGACAACGATGGACGGCTCGTCTGAGGACGACCTAGAGAGAGACATGCCAGCTACGTTTCGTGTAAGTTTGTGTGAGCATATGCTAACCACTTCACAACGGACTGCTTCAGTAACGAGGGTCAGTACAAAGCTGGCTTTGCCTCGACACTGAACCTCGTGAAAGGATCAGTCCCAACCATACTGAACCCAGCAACTGCACCCAAGCCACAGGTGTCGCCATGGTTTGATTGTATTTACAGTTGCCATGAGTATGGTGAAGTCAGCTGGAAAATGGCTAACTAGTTAGCTCCGCTTCGGTCCGCTATGCAATGCCGTTTGAAGTGAGTGTAATGTTATTAATATTACGATAGAGCTTGGTTGTCACAGTAAAAATTCTGTAAACTTGTGCAGACTGGAGACAGAGACGATGCGAACAGTGTCCAAGAGTTACTGGCAGAGCAACTCAACTGTTTCTTTGCCCGCTTTGAGGTGAGCACCACCAATGTCTGGGACCTCTCCGGTCTGCAACAACAGTCATACGCTCACTGTGCTGGAGCATGAGGTGAGGCGGATCCTCAGTGGAGTAAATCCCAGGTGCCGGTCCAGACGGGGTGCGTCACAGCTCTCAGCTGTCTTCACAAGACTCTTCAACCTGTCCCTGTCCAAAGCCATCGTTCTGCCATGCCTCAAATCTGCTACAATAATTCCCTTACCCAAAAAACTACCATAAGCAGCTTGAATGACTACCGCCCAGTGGCACTCACACCAGTGATCACCAAGTGCTTTGAGCGGTTGATCCAGCAGCACATCCTAGCCAGCCAACAATCTCATCCTCAACACTTTCAAAACAAACGAAATAATCATGGACTTTCGGAGGAAAAAAAGCCGCTCCACACAAACGGGGAATGTGTGGAGAGGGTTCCTGTCTTCAAGTTCCTGGGTACACACATCACAGAGGACCTCTCTTGGACTACCAACACCCACCACATGGTCAAGAAGGCCCAACAGCGACTCCACTTCCTGAGAATACTCAGGAAACACCACCTGGAGGAGACACTGCTGGTGTCCTTCTACCGCTGCTCTATTGAAAGCGTGCTGGCCTACTGCATTTCCACCTGGTATACCAGCTGCTCAGCAGCGGACAAGAAGGCCTTACAAAGGATTATAAATACCGCCCAAAATATCACTGGCTGTGCCCTGCCTTCCCTGCAGGACATTTTCAGTTCCCGCTGTCTCATCAGATCTGCAAACATTTTGAAAGACCCCTCACACCCTGGTCATCATATGTTTGCACTGCTGCCCTCCGGAAAATGTTTCATGTCCATCAAATCATGCACAAACAGATTCAAAAACAGTTTTTACCCCACCGCAATACGGACACTGAACACTTTCAGCCATCCTCACATACGGACATCCTAGAACTTAGAGACTGAGCCCCTCTGAGTGTCGGACTGTATGCACTTCATGCACTTTTTCCCATTCTACCTCACTGTATTTAGAATACTCAGACCTGTGTGTCTCTCGCTCTGCCCTCCTCCATACTGACTGATGAGGATTAGTTCTGTTCCAACGGTTGTACAGTTGGATATTTATAGCTGATTAAATTATGTGGACTAGCTCTAACCAATAGTCTAGTGTGTGTGTGTGTGTGTGTGTGTGTGTGTGTGTGTGTGTGTGTGTGTGAATAAAGTCTACTTAAATGGTACAGCTTATTGAGTAATGCAGAAACACATG
>OMLP01046638.1:10221-31495 GCA_900302685.1 Spondyliosoma cantharus
TGCCCCAGGTGTGTGTGTGTGTGTGTGTGTGTGTGTGGTGTGTGTGTGTGTGTGTATGTGTGTGTGTGTGTGTGTGTGTGTGTGTGTGTGTGTGTGAATAAAGTCTACTTAAATGGTACAGCTTATTGAGTAATGCAGAAACACATGTATGTGCCATGCCAGTTTCAGCAACTTTGTCAGTGTATTTGAGAGTATATGTTAGCCCATACCAACACACACACACACACACACACACACACAGCTTCAAGTTCTCAGGGGGATTGTCACTGCCATCCAATCCTCTTACAGCACAGACTAGACTATACACACACAGACTCACACAGAAAAGGGGAGGGATAGACTTCAATACATACAGTATATGCCAGCTAAATCCTGAAAAGTGTGTGTGTTCAGGTGTGTGAACATGTCCATGTTAGCCTCAGAGAACCAGTAATAGTTCCTTTTCATTTGTGGGTGAGAGCTTGCATACAACTATTTATTCCCACACAAATATGACTTTTATAGTTCTGATGTTTTGCAATATGATTTTTCATGCATTTTGATGCATCACATTGTATGGAATCCTCGATTTTCTATATTACTGTACACAGCTACTTTTTCATTGTGTCATTTTCCTTTTTATTTAGAAAGAAATAATAACAATACAACGATTTATAATATAAAAACTGCATTTTATACTTGTATCCGTGTGACCTGTCTCAACACATAAACATTTCTAAAACAGAACTTAAAAACCTTCAGCAGGGCTGAAATCTAATAAAGCATCATCTTCACATAGCAGTAATCAAACAAGGCACTTATTGGATGTGGAGACCACAAATATGACTCTACTGCACACACCAAGTTGCCAGCACCTCCTTAGATCTTGGCTGTTTGGCTGGACTCTCTGTATTATTTATGGCTGCAGGGTCAGGGGAAAACAGCTAACGTGGTTCATAACCGTTGTGAGGCAGTTGTTGCTTCCCAGCAAATTCCTTATATCTGACAGATGTCCACTTACAAAATACTGGTTGAGTGTTTTAATGTTCAGCCACAGAATTTAAGCATTAGAGTGATGCTGTTATACAAATTTATTGTTGAGCCGAAGTCAGAAAATCAACAATTAACATAGGCTGAAAAACTCTTGATTATGTGTGTGTGTGTGTGTGTGTGTGTGTGTACATGTATATGTGTGTATATATATATATATATATATATATATATATATATATACACACACACATATAAAGTTAGGCACTTATACTGTGCTTCCACCGTTCTAGTTCTATATTGGCAGTAATTTGTTGCAACAATCTTTCTCTAAAGCCACTGGAAACGGTTCATTCCAGATCTTATCCAATCAGCTGTAGCCTTTTGATTTAGGTCAGGCGTTTTGAAGTTCACAGAACTGAACTTTGTTTATTATAAATGTCTGCCCTTCATTTTTGATTTTGTGGGTCATTTTAGAAGATCATCTCAAAAGCCCAGAGGGTTATCTTTGTACTTCACAGCAATTTGTGCCCAAAAGCACGACACAGGCTGAGATTGCTACTCTGATTAAAGCTTGAGAGAACAACCACACTGCCATTTTCAGGGGCAAATCAGTGATTTGCTTTCTGGAAGACAGCAGAGAGTGGATGAAGAGATGTTGAGTAAGATTTTTTTTTTTTTCTTGAATCACTTCCTTTTGGTCTAAAAAGCGCCCCGTGGGAGAAAAAGGGGACAAACAAATTAGAAGTAACCTCACTGGGAGGGGTCAGGCATCTGCTACAATCTTCCCTCCATCAGTTTGAGAAAAGAGGCCACTTTGCATTCTGCGGCGTACGTCTCCCCAGAGCAGAACATAAAGTCAAATAGCCACAGAATGATTTCACTACCCTGACCTCTGCTAAGATGATACCTACTTACCGCACGCAATTACGGTCTTATTGACTTGCAAAACAATGTTCATGCAGCATCTAGCCAAGGCTGAGCAAGTGAGAATCACTGTGACATGTGGGATTAGGTGTAGAGGGCACTGACTTGTTCTTTTGTTGTTGTTCTCAGTGGGTTTTTTTTTTTTTTTTGACATTGCAGGTAAAAAATTAGGCACTTGACATCAGTTACATTCTTTGTCTGTTATCCCCACCAGAGTGAAATCATTGTTCCTGTTCTCTCATTGAAGAGGATTTTACAGATCTTGCAAATAGCACCAATAATTATTCTAACAGAAATTGTGTTTCAACAGCATGGGGGTCAGCCAAAGTTTTTTGGGAAAATACAAGAAAAACTAGTAGAGAAACTACTGTGCAGATTTTATGGACCAATAAGCTATTACAATTTTTCAGTAAAGCATAACCTGAAAAGAACATAATAAGCGTGTGAGGTCCATTGCCTGCCCCTGCTCGGTTTGTGAAATCCCTCCTTGCAGTGCTGCTCGGCTTTTGTTCTCTTCACTCTTCCATCTTTTATTGTAATGTTCGAGCACCACTCTGATGTTTTGGGATGCTATATCCTATTTGGTTGAAGGAATCTGCTGCGTCGTGTGCATACCCGAAGAAAATGTTATTGTTTTTGTGGTGTGAGTGCAGGAACATCGTGCTTGATGTGGCAGTCGTCTTTATCAAAAAGTTACCCCGAGTGGCGTCTGGGTTTGCTAAATGCAGTTTTTCCCGGTTTTATTTTCAAGCAATGCATTATGTGAATAAAATGGGCCAGCCTAATCTCATTTACTTCCCGTTCTTTCCATCTACAATACCAGCAAATGCCGACTACCAAATAGGAAAAGGTGCAGAAAAGATTGTCATTATTGCAAATAAAAAGGTGCTGAAGGTATGGTTAGGGTCAGGTGACTAAAACACCTGGTGAAGGTTAGGTTTAGATCCTGCTTATTAACTTTAATTGCAGTATTTATCAGAATGCAAACTCAGGACTCCTGCTTAATTAATAGTCACAGGCTTCCACCGACACAACATCAACACCCTTACTTTCCACCTCGTTCCATAAAGGGCGCACCACTTCCTGAATTGGCACTGAACATAAGAAAGCTTTTGTTTTTTGAAAAGTGCCTTCGTTATGGCACTTGCACTTGGCATGATACAATAAAGCCTGATATCAGTAAGACCTCAAACTTACTCATTAATACAGCACAATAAATTCCTCACGAGAAACAAATGTCTGACAAAAATCTGATAGAGAAGAAGTAGTCTAACCAAAACGAACATTACTATGTACTTAAACACTTTCTCTCTTCATTATAACTGGATCAACTAAGCAGGCAGGACCATTTAAGCAGAGAGAGTTATCCTCCTTTTGTGTGCTGCCACATCCACGAAGATGTTAAGCGTAGATTAGAGTGGGCAGTTTGATTAGGTAAGGATTTTTCTGTCAGGGCATAGGAAGGTGGGGGTCTGTGCCGACGCTGGCACATCCCTCCTTTCTCTTATCCCTCCACTGATTAATGGCAGAGTCCCACAGTCCTCTGAAAGATCGCTGAGGCCCAGGGAAACCTCTAGAGATGTGGCTCCCTGCCAATTACCTTCCTCAATAATGTCCGCTCAATGCCTGAATGACAGGAACCCACCCCCAAGGATCTGAGTGGGCCGCTATTAAAGCCGAAAGTCGCAGGTTTCATGAGTGGTGTGACGGCATATGGAACCGTGTGTAGGTGGGGGAAAAATAAACTCTATTACTATTGCTGTGCTTTTGCTATATGGCTCTGCCTACGTTCTGTGATTACGTATTACTGTGCTGAGTGTGAGGAGGAGGGAACCCCTCAGTGATCCACCCCTGGAGAGAAAAAGGCCTATTTTTGTTTTTTTAAAAAGAAAGAAAGAAAGAGAAATTAACTTGAATGGACAGATAATGCAAACGGTTTGCAACATTATATGTCGGTCATTAAAGTAACATTACGCACAAATTGGTATTTCATTGGCACTCAACAGTTTCAGACTGTAATTCACTTACGCACCACTGTCGTAAATATGGAAACATTACTTACGATCAAAGACTATTGATTTGGCAGCTCCGCTAGCACCACCAGACATCAAGCAAGTGCAACAACGCAAGCCTTTGATTGCACAAAGCTCTCGCAAACAACTTAAAGTCAGTCCAAGACAAACTCTTGCCGGTTCGCCCCCACTTATTCTCTTCCCTCCCATCTCTGCCAACATGCTCATCAGTCTCTTTGCCCCTGTTCTATTGCTCACCTGCCTGGCTCCGGTTCTGGTGCTGCAGACCTGAAAACCGCCTCCTGGTGTTCCAAAGCTCCTGTGCTAGATGTTTAGTCACCAACCCTCCCCGGGTCGTTAAAGCTCTCAGACCAGTCTTACTAGCTAAAAGCAGCCAAACCAAGCAGGAGTTCTTGGTTACTTTAGCGACAAGTAGAGCTATATGTTCGTCAAGAAACATCATCGTGAAAAAGTTCCCTATAAAATATTATTTAGTTTCACCGCTAAGTTGTGAAAAGCTGCTTTCATTTTCAACCTATACAGGCATTTTAATGATGAGGACAGCCTCATTGTACCCGTCCACTGCACTCAAGTTACATCTACAAGAATGACAATTGGGAATGACAAAGGCGATACTCTCCCTCTTACAAGTCAGTGTACAATTAAAATTATTGAAGATAAAAGTTAAATAATGTTGTTTTTTTAAGAATCACATTGTTCTGTCTACAAGAAAATACTGTAGTATGAGTGATACCCTGAATGTATAGTCTATTTATGATACAACCCTAGAAAATATAGATTGCAGTGAATCATACAAATGCTGTGTTCTGAAAATGGCCCACCATGTGCAAGCAAGTAATGGGAGTAAACTTTCTGATTACATGTCGGGGGGAAAAAGATGTGAGCCTGCAAGGGCAGGGCACAAGGACTTCAAACTGTGCCACCTTTGGAGAACTTCCCTCTGAGATAGTGCAGATAAGCGGGGCTGAAAGGAGAGATTAGGCGCTTGCAGGAGAATCTGCTTCTCCCTGCTGATTTCGACATCCATTTTAATGGGACACTTAACACTTATTCCAAAGCTAGACCTGGAGACACACAGGGTTTCTCTCGGTGCAGTCACACTGATCCCTGAGCAAGGAAATGGTAGCCATTGTGGGCATCAAAAATGCATTACCTATGCTCCTCTGTCTGCTCAGCATTCTCACCGGTGGCACAGCTTATTGTCAGCATAGTCACCTTACTGACAGCGGAGCAGTTTGTAGGCTAAAGAGAGACAGGGCTGCAAAGAACCGAGCAACATCCGAGAGTACATGCTCAAAGAGTGTGACACTGTGTTGTATGACAGTGCTCTAATTTTGCAGGGTTGAGCGTTGTGAAATATGAGCAGTCCCATGCTGAAACTAAAATGACCTGGATTCTTTTAAGGAGCCAAGTCTGTCTTCGTTTGGTCTTCCTACTTGTCAAATATCGAATGTGGACATGAAAACTATATAGAATAAAGATTTCAGGGGGCTCACAAAACTGCTCTACGATTCAGGATCAGAGCAGAAAGTTTTGTTTTTGATGTCTAAGGACTTGCAGCTGAACTCCATTCTTCTTTTTCCAGCACACAGATCGATTCCGAACCAAAATCTCATTAATTGCTTCACTATAGAGCTACTTGCATCCTGCTTCCCCGGGTGTAGGACCATCTAATCCTACGGGGCCAACAGATACTTGAAAAATCGATCGCAAAGATACTGAAGGCATAATGTCAGCCACTCTGTGAGAAGAAACATCAGCAAAAAGGTGTAATTGAAAATTATAGAGACTTGCCTTCCTCTGTCCAACATCTTGGCTCTACCTGTGTATTGCTCCAGCACTCCCTTGTATTTTCCTGGCTGGCAGAGAGTGGGGTGCCTGTCTCAAAGCACTCCGATGTAAATTGGTGCTAAGCATGAAAAGCTATTAAAGACTTCAAGCCTATGAATATGTTGGGAGAGGCAAGATTTTGAAAGCATGCCATACACAAATATTATATGTAAACAGCTCTATGAAAATGTTGGTCAGAAGCACTTTTTATGATAGTAAAGGAAAAAACACTTGAATTCCACTATGCTTCAACTGTGTGTGAGAGAGGTATTTAGAGCACTGGCCTGGACCGATCAGAACATCTGTGAAAGGTGAGGGGTGAAGTTTCAATTCAGAACATTACAACATTTTGTAATAACCCGTTTGTTGTGCGATTTTATGCAAGTGCAACACAACTGTCGTGAACACAAATCAGTCTGATGTAGTGTAACAGTGCAACAACACAACATATTTAATTTAGTAAGCCAGCTAGTATTACTAACTATTCAACAGTGCAGCTCGACATCAGTCGAGCCTTCTCATTAGCGAAGTCGTCACACACGACTGAAAGCTAGTCTGACACTCTTGTCTCTTGCCTGTCACTTGGTCACTGTCTGTTTCTCTTCTTAGATTCCTCCATTAGCATCCTCTTCAGTATCTTCTTCACCTCTGTCTTGAAGTCTGTATAGAGGCTGCTGAGCCACGTTGCGTTGCCCAAAGATTGGCCCGAAGTTGCTGTGATAGTAGTGTAAACACCAATGCTTCATCCAAATGTCCGACCCTCCCTGCTCTTGCAGTAACCAACTTTGTAGGTGCATTCAGCGGCCGTCCTAAGAACTATCCACACTCACAGTTCATCCAGTCCACAAGGGCCTTCAAGCGGACTTTATGCAGACTTCCATCAGAGTCCGTTTGGCGCGCAGACTTCCCCAAAATTAACATATTGAATAAACCACAATTCATTGCAATGTGGACGTGACGTTAAATAACTTACTATGAATTGTAGTGAATTGTAGTATGTACTTGAGTCATGTAGGCCATACATTTCTCCCACATCAAAATACAGGATAGAAGCATGGGCTATAGAGGTCATCAAACTACATTTTACTATTGTAGAAATTAAGCCTGTCCATCAGTGGCTTATATTAGCCTTGCAGTCTCTGGCCATTGTAGACTTGATGTGATGGCAGTGAGCATGTCACAGTAAGTATAATTCATGTCAGAGGGCTCAGTCTGCAAGTTCAGAGGGTAGACATTTGGATTCAGCCCAACACTCCTTCAGGAAAGTCACTTGCAAGTCACTAAAACATTACAATTATTTTTGAGCTGTTATTTTAAGATAAAATAGTTACAAAATGTTACTTTAAACAACATACCTGTATATATATATATATATATATATATTACAGTATTTAATGTTGAAAAAAATGTCAAGAGTGCTCTGTTTTGATCCATTTTGTGCTCTAAAATGTTTGTGTTGTTGTGACATCGTAGGAGCATTTTTTTCTCACATCCTTTGCTCTACAAACTACTTTAGTTTGTCTCTAGTTGACGGGATTAAAATGAGAAAAACATAGCCAAACTCTCAGGAGAAAACTAATTTCAAACCATTACAGACACACAAACACGCGGGCAATTAGAATGAGTGAAGTACTGCAACAATGGGGCCCTGTCAAATGATTTTTCTCATTTCCCCTTCCTCTCCCAGACAAACACGGATACTACAGACCATTGAACGCTCATCACGCAGCACACGCTGTGAACATCCATGTCTTTTTCCCGTAATACATGGGCTTGCGTATGGGGTGGGGAAATGATGTCTTCTTCAATTTACAGTGGCAAGGCACATAACTGATAAGAGCACAAACACAGCAAGAGGAAATGGTTTGGCCTGGGAAAAAAAAGGTGGTAGCGCGTCTGATCTGTCAAACAACAGGATTTTTTTTAGATATTTCCAGACATGAGCACTCACTGGCCTCTGCCCTGCAACCATTTCCCCAAAGAACAGCTATTTGTTCTCCTGTATTAGTTATGACGTTGACATTCAGGTCTGTACTCTAGACTGAAACACCTCGAAATCTAGGCTACAGGAGGCATTTTATTCCAAGCAACTGTTGCGTGTCTTTGCCTAGTAAAAACAGAGTATGCAGGAGGGAGGTACATTTTCATTAGCATACAGTACGCAGAACACTTTGTGGGCAGAATATTAATGTGTTGTTCAGAGTAATGTGACAAGCGTACATCTTGGCCTATGGGCTCAACTGAGCAGGAAGAGAAGAATGGGAAGGCAGAAAGTATTTAATAGTGTTTTGGTTCCAATGGCTGGAAGGTGGAAAGAAAATTACTATTATCTATAATGTGGTAACGAGAAGAAGTGGATCGCTCAAATGGTGCGCTGCCAGATTTAAAGCGGAGAATGTGAAAAATACGAGAATACATACCGGCTTAACCAGAAAAATTTAGTTTGAGATGGGTAACAATTTATAACAAATGGTATTAGTCTCAAATTCATTCAGCAAAATTCGAAATGACTCATTTGATAATCCCTGAAATTTGAAACTAATTAAAAAAAGCAAATAGTAATTCAAACATGGCAGCCTTTAAATGGTTCGTGCCCTACACAAGTGGCAATTAGATAGTGCGTATAACTGCATGCAATGAATCATGGGCCAATGTATAAATCATCGCTCGCTGACAGCATCTCTCCTATATTTAACATCTCATCAGAAATCCACAAAGGGAACATTTAATGGTGCAGCAGTGCCACAAGCAAGATGCACACAACAGAGGGTATCAATTGATATTCCTCTTTTCATCTCCCTGCAATCTCAACCTCCCCTCCCACTTCTTGATATAATTTTATGTCATAAGGCTTTCTTTTTCCAATTTCCCACAGGCTGAAACAGAAGCATGATTATAATAAAAAGGGAGAAAGATGATCAGCTTTCTTTTGTTGACTTGCCAGCCGACCTCGCCGTTGAATTGTCTGCCTCGTCTCAACTCAGTCCATTGACCTTCTGTCTCCTGTCGGCAGGAGAATAGCAAAGGTGGCGTCTGAACTCAGCCACCTCTTCGGCTGGCTGATCGAGGTACGGAAGCCATCGATATCCTTGCGCTCGCGCTCAATCACAGCAATAAATTACAATTCAGTGTGAAGCATAACGACGCAAGTGTCTGATTATATAAATGCACATCCGACTACACTTAGTCTTAAATACATAATGAAAACTCTGGACTCCAACTGATGTTGACATGTGTGCAGCTTTTTTCGGATGTGTGAAGTCCCAGAAGGACATAATGTTGCTAATAAAAAAAAAAAAATGTGAAAGTGGGAGGCTTGCTGTAATCCCTGCAGGTATAAGCCGTCGTCTCTGCCTGCACTGATTTCACCCGCGTCACTCAGGCCTACACACCGCTCTGATAAAGGAGCACTTCTACAGTGTGCTGGGCCCTTTAGTGTGAGTTTTTAGTGCAAGGCCAGGGTGACGTTGTCAGGATTCACATCCAGTCTCATGAAAAGGATTAAGCCTTTTAATAATATTTAAGACCGGACTAATCAATTTTTTCAAACTAAGCTCGCAGTCACAACCTCTCACTATCTATATACCCCTACTTAACCAGCTCCAAAGAGCAAACAAGGCCAACCAGCTAGCTAGTGAACATTTTGAAACGTCTAGCAAGTTAAATAGACAGGAAGTAGGCTTTTTGTTAATGAATTAACAGCGTGATGGTCAAAGTCTATCTCTGAGTTTCTGGTGCCGTTAGTGCCATAAAGGTGAGAAAATCTGAGCCAGTTAGATAGAAATGCTCGGTCAAAATGTTACTGTTCTAGTCAGTAGACAGGTGTTTTTCTCAGGAGTTAACAGAACTAAGGGGTAGTATATATTTGACTTGCAATCCTCAGCAATGCTCAGCCTTACTGTATCAGGTGTAATTTCTCCGTGGGCTAAAAACATTTTATCCCAAAGACCAACATTACAAAAGAGACACCTGAAAAACTTTGGACAGGACACCTTGAACTGCAAACAATGTCAATTATGACTCACTTATATTAGGATTTTTTTGGCCAGGGAGGTTTTGTAATTTATTTTTTCCTCGAGTTGAGAAAAGCAATTTCAAAATGTATGACGTACGTAAAGTCAAGGGCTGAGGTAGGAGGGAAAAACACTACTACCAGTGGACTACAAATAGTGCTGTGCCATATGGCATTGAAATAACAGCCCCATATTTTAGGCCATATTGCGATATACAATATATACGTACATGGATATTTTGAAATCTTCTCAAAGCACTTCATAAATGTTGAGACTGGGCAACAAAATACAATTTCACAATATCTTTTTACCAAATAAGCCCTTGTTTTATATAAATATTGCAGCAATAATGTCAGGGTGATTATTGTTACAATTAAATTTCTAATCAGTTATCAGTAGCGGGAATATGATGACAAAGTGGGGAAAGTCAAGAACGTGTAAGAACAAGTAGAAGAGTCAGTTCAGAAAATACATCACTTTGCTGTAATGGAGCCTTTAAAACAAGGACAACAACACTTACGCAATATCCAAAGTCGATATATAGTCTCATGTCACAGCAATGATATATACTGTATATACTGCCCTGCCCTGGCCGCAAGGGCAAGAAAACCCATAAGCTAGAAAAGTTTTTGGCATATGGACCAATCCAGCCATTCTCGTTGGACTGAACAAGAGCCATCTTTGGGTCTGGTATTTTACTCTAAATAATATGTGCATGCCAGAAACTACTCCAAATAAATGCTAATGGCACTTTTTGTCTGCTTGATATGTAAATAGGCAAGTGCTTACAGCCATATCAACTTAGCTATGTCAGAGTTGTATTTTTAGCTCGTCACGCTGTCCTTAAGTAGCCAAAATATAAATGAATGCATCTTTGATACAGAACAACAAAGCTTAATCATAATGCTCTAACAAAGCTCTAGCTTTCAGTGAGTCTCTGTGATCAGTGTTTGCCAAGTGGATTAAAAGTGACAAAAATTACTGATGTGCGACATGAAGACAGTGAAAAACAAACAAAAAAAACTGGGAATTAAGATGGCCTGGGAGGAGAGAAAAAACTGTGCAACACCAAAGCCGGCAATGGAATCAAATAGAGATTTTAGAAGACAATTAAAGTTAGATTAGACATTGACCGCGTGGATGCAGCGGGGGATTTGCCGTTCAAAGGTTGGTTAAGTGCAAGATAGCCGACCACCACTGACCCATAGAGTCACAGGTAGAGATCTGCGATAGGCTTAATAGAAAATTGTACTAATCGCATTAAGGTGACAAACGCCATTGACTGGTCTTAGTAATAGGGGCCAGTTGGTGTTAAATAGTTCATGGAGGCTAATAGGCTCTGAGGTTTTTCATTGATTGGCAGCCTGGTGGGACTGGTAAACAAAACATTTCCCCAACAGGCTTTTTGCTCCAACAGCTATGCTTTCCAAAGCAGTATATGTGGATATTGTGTGTTTTTGCCCACAGTGGCAAAAAGAAGCATAAATCTGCTGAAGCGGTCTGTGATCCATGGCCACCATACAGTTTACTGAAACATGACCTCGCAAGAAAAATAAAAGTATGAAAGTGAATCACAACCTTACAATTATCTTTTTCTCATGTCTCCATCCCCGCTGATGTTCTTTTATATTGCGGTGTCCACTTGTAAAAGCCTGCCCAGCGAATGGTAAAGAATAGCATTATTTCACTTTAATATTGATACAATCCGTGTGCTACTCCCTATAGCGGTCTTTCCGGAGGTGAAAATTACCCCAAATGTTTGTGCTCAGTCCCTCTTCAGACCAAGACAAATATTGCCAATCTGGCTTCTGCAGGCTCCTGCTCGGCTCTTACTCTGTGGCCAAAAAGAAAAATGGTCTGCTCTCCCAGAGGGACAGAGGCAATAGAGCAACGTGCAAGGCTATCAAGGCTATCGAGGCTGTGTGCAACTTACGGATGCTGTAGATATTAGATTGCACTTTCTCTCCAAAAGAATGCTGTTTATCTCTCCTCAACTTGCGCTTCCTTTTGTGCAGATGTCAGTGGTGGCATTTTCCCGAGACATCCGGCTAAAATGGAACGTTTGGAGTCAGTCAGCGCAATTGCTCAAATGTTGACACCAGGGGATATGCCAAGCCCCTGCGAGAGCACATCCCTCAAGTGAAACATTTTTTGGAGATTGCAGCCTCCATATGCCAGATGGAACAAGATTATGATACACCGTCTATTCTGACAGCATCTGGCCTTGCGCTGGTTATCACAGAATGCTAAATTTGTTCACACGTTGATATTTACCTGTCGGGGAAACTGTCTGCGTATTCTTATCAACATAAGGACTTCATTATCCCTTCTTTGGCTGTTAAGAAAATGCATCACTCCGTGCTGTTCATTGAATAAAGGCCGAGAATGAGCCTGCTTTGATGTGTTAAAATACATGAATATCCAGAGTAAAAGTTGACAGCTCTGACGTGTATATCCAATACTTCTGGCAAATGAAAACTGCTATATTACAGCTCAGTTATGCAGTATTTTAGTATGGACTTCCTTTTGAGACAAGTTAAGACTTGAGTACAGTGGTGAGATCCTGGCTTCAATTGACAGCCTCACACTATTGTAATTAGCCCCTTGGAGACATAAACAACACACTGCTGAAATAGACATCATTACTTTCTCATGCTCCTGTCAGAAGTCACGCATCTAGTCCCAGCTGGAATCACTAAACTAAAACAACAACTGTATATACTTTTAAACTCATCATTATGTTGCTTTGTTTCCGTCGTCTTTGGATCTATGCAGGACAAAGGCTCATTTTGAACATGAATTTGCGCAGGTACTGTTGTATCGTTTTCTCAAAAGGGAACATAGATTTAGCATGAAAACTATTAATGCTGATATTTCATAGGATTTTTCTCTCTCGGCCTGTCTGATGGCTCATGGCATGTAATTCCCCAGATTAAGTAGCCGGTGCCTTGGATTCAATAACATAAAAACTCGTCCAGAAATAGATGTAGGGAAAGGCAATCAATTAACAACGCGGGTCAGATATCAAATCTACAGAAAAACAATAGAACCATTACAGTGGGCTCTCTGTCATTTTTTGGTCTTGAGGAAAGAGTAATTATTACCCGCATTTACATGAAGCCTAATATTTTCAAGATTCAAAGGTTTTATTTGTCACATACTCACACAAGATGCGCAGTGAAATGTTTTTGTGACATGCACTGTACTTCTGTGCTTAATTGAAGTAAAAATAAAAATAATGCAGTGTAAGTAAAATAAATACAATAGAATACAATAAATACAACAAAGGTTTTAGCGCAAGTTATAATTAAGTTATGATTATGGCTAATTTACATGTGCAATAGTAATGAAATTAATGTGCAATAGTTATGAATGAAGAATGTTATTATAGATATAAGTTAAAACCAGATCGACAGACAGATGTACAAATGTTAAAGTTCAATATGGCTGGGTTGAAAGTATTGAAAGTGTGTTAAAAGTTAAAGTGTTAAAGTTAGTGTTCAGAGTGCAGAGTTCAGGGCTCTGATTGCCGCAGGGAAAAAACTGATCCTCATCCTATATGGGTAGTTTAAACCTTTTCACAAACCAAACCAATCAAAATAAACAAAATAAACCATGAAAACAATATAACCTGATTATTTTGACATCTGAAAGATTCACATATGCTTTTCCACTTACCAAAGCTGGTGGCCTCTAAGGTGAATTGGTCAGTCATCTCTTGTTAACATAATAGGATGCCTAGATTGGTAGGAAATCCATCTAATCCATCCATTAATCCAATCCCATGTTAATAGTTTAAATATCTTTAAAGCCCAGGAGCAAACAACCATGTAGCATATTCAAGCAAAAACACTGAATAGTATCTGCCAATAAGAAAAAAGTTTGGTATGAGTACCCGGAGGAAAAAAAGCTGTTTGTAAGTTTTGGCTGTTTGTTTGAAATACATCTGTCCACCACCCAGCAAATCACACTGTTTTGAGCACTGATTGTCTTGTTTGTATTTGAAGACACGAGGACACGATGTGTTCGCACCGCAGTTGTCTTTGATTATAATTACAGATTCAACCAGGAGAAGCAAGTTTTTTATCACCAACTGTTTTTGTTTTGTAGGGAGTGACTGAAAAGGAAAAATTCATTAACTTTTGCCTTCAAAGGAATGAAAGCCAAAAGTACATATGTCATATTTCATACGATGCTACATGCACACCTTCTGTGTGTGACATTTGTACAGTTATATCGAGAATCATCCCGTCTATTCCTTCCCATACTGACACTTGTTATTTGTTTTCTCTATATCAGATTGATTTCCTATTGTGTACCGCTCCAGATGCATGGCTGCTGTCTGCTGCGTCAGCTGCTACAGTAAACCCTGACTCATGCTTTTGAGCTCGGCTGGCCAAACAGGAGCGAAAGATCCAAAACACAGCAAACTTTGAGGACATAAACAAATCGATAGCAAGTTCTCAGTTTGTCTCATGTTAGAAATACAGAATAAATGATGCATAGATGCTATATATCTCTGATTGACAGCTTCTTCCATCAACAACCCAGCCTTCGCTAGAATTCTCTACCGACAACAAGTCAATATTAATTGAGACGGACTGAGACATCGATTGGTCTTTTACAGATACATCAGTATCGCGTATATGCGCTTAGTGTCAATGTGATTTTGTTTTACAGAACATTTTGCAGATGCAAACAGATGCTTGGGGAAATTTAGAAATGGTGAATAATTGTAATAGAGCACAGAAATGTGCTGTCTTTTCAACAGCTGTGTGTGTGTGAGAATGACAATTGCTGGTTGAATCATCGAAAACACGTGCTGATTAAAATAGGTAATGACTGTGCCATCACACATTAAAACACCATGAAGCAAAGAACAAATGTATTGAGCTAAATCGGTTGATAAAAACGAATGACCTGCCCTGTGCTCAGCAACAAAACAATAAATTAATATAGCCCCTTAAACTATGCGTTTCGCTTCTTTCAACTAAATTGCAAATTGTAATTATCACAGCTGAAAGAACAAATACATTCTGGACCCTTTGGAACAATGCTGCAGACAATGAATTCAACAGAAACCTTATGGGTGGTTTTAAGGATTTATGAGAAAGAAGAAAGTGATTTTTCATCATGACATGTTTCAGCTACACCAGGAAACTTCCAGCACTGGTTCCACAAGGCGCTAACACTTCAATAAATCAAATTTCAACCCCGGAATACTCTATAATCACGTAATTTCACATGAGCAAATCTCACACAGGTGACTCATGTTCATTACAGATGTGGGTGTTTTGTACTGAAAGGATGACAGAAGTAAGAGTGCCAGCCTCTTGAGTCCAACTTTCTCTAGATGAAGTGTTGCCTTGCAGCTGTTAGGGAAGAAATGACATCTTATTCACTATAAAATGTGGGCTTCCTTCTTTAAAAAGCTCTAATTCATTACGCTGGTAACAAACGGAAGCCAAAAGACGGATCAAGTGAACAACTTAACCACAGGGAATTCTTCTAATGAACCCCGATGCGTCTAAGGTATGACAAACAACTGAGATGCATTCTTCAGTGGTTTCAGATTGGACTCAGTGCTGCGAGCTCAGCTTCACGCAGAACTGATAATAGAATTTTGTTATTTAATAAAGACAAGCCCGGTGGTTGTATACCTCTGCAAACCAGCTGATTACAGTTATCATCATTTTATGCAGACTCATAATACATGTATTTGAGAGGGAATTTAATAAAAGATATAGAAGTGGAGTATTCTTCACTTAGCTGAACTTCATCACACCTCATTATCAGCAAAACCGATGAGTTTGACGTGGATTACAACGCTTCAAATATGGATGTTGTCGTGAGGAACCTGCAAACTCTAAAAACAAATTACAATCAACCAAATCAGTGACCGCCCAAATGTGAAATATGGTCACAATCTCTCATTCTGTTCCTGAGTTATGGTGTTGAATAATTGCAAGAAGTTTTAGCAGAACATTATGATGTCACAGTGATATTTTCGATATACAATCTCATTCCTTCATAATGTTATCCTATTGGACATTTGGGTCAAATTTTGTCAAAATCAGTGTATGAATTTTTATGAGCCAAGGCAAGAAACGGAAATCAAAAGTAAATCAAAGTAATCTTGGCCTCAGACCACTAAAATCTAATCAGCTCATCTTTGAGTCCAACTGGATATTTGTGCCAAAATTGAAGGAATTCTGTCTCTGAGGTGGTATCAAAAATGGTATGTTATCACAACTGTATATATTTTAGGTCACATGCTCATTATAACCTTTACCCGATTGATATGAATAGTTTTAATAGAAGGATAGAAGGGAGATTTTAAGCATCCTAGCCACCAGTTCTAACAACAAACTATTGACTGTCGTCCAAATGAGAGAAACTAAATATCCGTGTTTCCCACACATAGACTTTACTTGGGCAGTCTTCCCAGGTATATTAACGGGTGAAGTATATTTAAGGACCCATCTTGGAAATTTTTACTTTAATTTTATTTTAATCCATCCAAGAGAATGACACCATTTGCAATCGATTAACTAGTAGACAATCTCTCCTCTCCTATTTCAGTCCAACCTGGGTCACATATTGGCAGTGCTGGGTTCTGCAGTCTTTTCATAGCTACTTTACACCTAAAACCTTAAATAAAATCATAATGTGTAACAACACACTGCATGAACAGATAGAACTAAGAAAATATATATTGGTTTTCATCATTACAGAGTCTCTAGCACTCTATCACAACACATGTCACTAAACATAACTCCTTCCTTGCCAGTGATCCCTGAATCCAATCCGATGACTACATAAGCAGCTGTTTAAAACACAGGCTCCTTTTTGTTAACGCAGTGCACTTATCTGACATATCCTGGGGCAATGTTGTCTGAGCGGACAATAAATCATGTTGCAAAGCCATGTGTGCCGTAACAAATGTTAGTCCGTAAATGTTTCCATTAGAAAACTCGCCTCAGCCTGCAGGTTCAGTTTTTTCCTGGGGGTTGAACGGAATTTACAGGGAAAAGGCTGCTTGCTCAATAAAGTAGATAAGGGAGAGAGAAAATAAGGGTTGGTATCAAAACAATCCAGTGTACGGCAAAATAGATGGGACATTTCTGCTATCAATAGGTTATGTAAGTCTCTAAGCACAAATATGTTCTCTAATTTACACATTTTACAGTGTTTTCTCTCTCGCATACTTAAAATTACTCCTCCCAGAGGGAATTACAGCAATAAGTTCTGTGTGGAAGATGGTTCTCCCAAGTTGAGATAACAACTAAACACACAATTTATCAAGGGCTCATTGGTCCAGGCTTTCTTTCTGTTCTTCTTTTCCTCCTTCTTTGTCTACTTTAATTGCACAGGTTGTAAATATCTGCTCCTAGGGGTCTCCCAATCGAACAGTGAAAACAAAGAACATAGGTTGTTGACGTGAGTATTTCTATTCAGTGTTAAACAAGAGCGATTGCTGATGAAAATCAATCTGACGTCACTGAGGCTGACATGCTCTCAGACAAGTAAGTGTCAAGTAACATTCTTCTGCACTTTCTGACGTATCATCTGGAGTTTCCCCAGAAACTGTAGCGACTGGCGAATATAATTACGCATTTTTCTGGGAAACATCATTGGAGACATTTGGGATATTGTCCATACACAACTTAACAAAATATATAACAAAGGTGTAGTCCTTTGTATACATTGTGTACATGTGGAAAAGTTATATATTAAACCTTTGGGCACTTTTGATGCTTGGGAGCTTTCGGTGTTTGACATCAACACTCTGGATGAAAGTGAATTGGACCCTATCCAGATTTGCTCCCAGCATGGTTTGCAACACCAAAAAAAATGAAATTGTATGCCTTATCTGGCGAGCTGCATATACGAGGAGAAGAGTAAATAAAACTTAATACATTTCATCTTTCCAGATGTGACTGTGAAATGACAGTTAACCTAAAAAGTCACACTTATTTAAACCATTTTTAACTCGAGGCTCATGCTGAGAAAGTCTTCCCC
Source organism: Spondyliosoma cantharus (assembly GCA_900302685.1). NCBI lineage: Eukaryota > Metazoa > Chordata > Actinopteri > Spariformes > Sparidae > Spondyliosoma > Spondyliosoma cantharus. The sequence goes on from OMLP01046638.1 coordinate 28,016, forward strand.
ACATCACACAGATCACTTAGTTAGTTGCTTTTATTGTCTCCCTTAGGAAGGAAGTCTGTTTACATATAGCATAAATTCATATCAGCACAGAACACACACGCTCTTCCTATTGCACATATACCCATACAACATCATTAATTCTATCGCACTGATTATTTTATTGCACTCCTATTATTCTATTGCACTTCCCTGTACAATCGTTTTTATTGCACAGTCCGTTTATGAATCTCTCACTCACATACACGCACTCACACACACACACACACACACACACACACACACGCACTCACACACACACACACACTATCTTGCACTATTTAATAATTTAATGGAGGTCGGTATGAAGGACAGTTTATATCTATTTAACTTGCAGTTTGGTACCCTATACCTCTTTCCTGAAGGCAACAACAACAGATCACGTTGCCTTTAACTTCCATGTGAAATGTAAAACAATGGTAAGAAATCTAGAGCTATTCTTATTTTTTTTAATTCAACTGACAAGTGTAATTTGAGTCACTTGGCTGTGATCGCCTGAAGACTGTCCACAATCTCCTTGTGCGACTGTGAGCTCCCTCCCACTCTTTATGACAAAACGAAGTGCTGCTCCTCGTTCACACTTCATTACCCGCTGTAATGCCTCAGCACAATGATGTATGGAACTCTTCTAACTCCCAGACTTGCTTCTGGCAGGAATGGCTCAACAAACTTGTAAAAGGGATACAACAAAAGTGTTTTAAACACCATAGTGAAACTTTTATTTCCTCTTGGGAGTAGGAAAAAAGACTAGCTTATAGGGTTGGGCTGATTGACGATGCCATCGTCCATCCCCGATGGCTGATAGTCATTGACTACTAAGCCATGTACCATTGTAACACTGTGATTTAAAAGGCCCCCAACCAGAGAGTGGGGTTATAGAAAAAAGTTTCCATAAGGCCCCGGTCACAGAGGCTCGTTGCTACAGGCACAGCCGCTTCAAATAAACTATTGAAACGGCATAGGGAAACAGCAAGAGTTGCTAGCGTTTGTGACATCCGGAAGAGACTGTGAAAGGACCTGCCCAGTTCGGCAAACTAAAGACGCACCACTGGTGCTCGTGATTCAGCCAGGCATGCCAAAGCACTATTCAGAAATGAAACGAAGAAAAAAAAATCAAGGAAAATTACAAAATAAATAATACATTTATTTATAAGCGCCTTTCAGGTCACCCAATGACACTTTACAGAAACAAAAGAAAACAGCAGTCAAACAACAAAATGAAGTATACAAATAAAGAATATAAAAACAATATAAAACAAATAATAGAAGCATTACAAATCATCAGGGAAAGCAAATTTAAAAAGGTGAGTCTTCAGTTGTGATTTCAAAGTAGTTATAGATGTGCACTGGCACAAACTGTGGGGAAGATCATTCCACAGTGTGGGGCCAGCCACACTGAAGGCCCTGTCACCCATTGTGTGTAGTCTGGAGGGGGGAATGGAGAGGAGATGTCCATCAGAGGAACGTAGTGAACGGGGTGGCGTGTAGGAGTGGAGAAGACAGGATAGGTAGGGAGGCGCCAGGCCATGAAGACATTTAAAAACCAGAAGAAGTCCTTTAAAAGTGAGCCGATATTGGACTGGGAGCCAGTGCAGGTGCTGAAGGGTGGGGGTGATGTGTTCCCAGGACCGGGTGTGAGTGAGGACTCTGGCAGCTGAGTTTTGGACATACTGGAGTTTTTTTAATCTGTGGGTGGGTAAACCGAGGAGAAGGCTATTGCAGTAGTCCAGTCGGGATGTCACAAAATGCATGAATGAGTGTTTCTGTGACAGAGTGAGATAGAGAGGGAAGGAGAGAGTCTGGAGATGTTCTTCAGATGGAAGAAGGCTGTTTTTGTGATGTTTTTGATATGTGAGTCAAAGCAGAGGGTGGAGTCTAAGGCGACACCTAAATTTCTAACTTCAGCAACAGAGGATGTGATGAAACCAGAGATGGAGAAGCTCAGGTGTGAGGTTTTGCTGAGAGTGGCTGGGGAAGCAATGAGGATGGCCTCAGATTTGTCTTGGTTAAGTTTGAGGTACTTGTAGTTTGAGGTGGTTGTAAATGCCATCTGAGCAAGTCAACAAGGTCTGTATCTGAACGCTCTCAGCAGACACAGAGACGTGCCTGTTGGAATCAAGGCGTAGCTGTCCTTGATTTTCAGAATGTGTCAGTTTGAGATGGTATGTCTCAACATAAACAGAAAACAACATCACCTCATTAAAAGTCAAAGTTTACAGGAATGTTGGATAGACATGAAGTATGCAGCACTTTTCTCAATGTTGAAAGAGTGCAAAGGAATTTTTTGTGTTGATCAAAATGACACTTAAAAGCTGTGTGCTCAGGTTTAGGTATCTGTCATCACTGCAGATCCCTGACTATGCTTATTTTTTGTCGAACTAATTTAACTTATTGTTTTGTTTTGTTTTGACAAATACATTCTTTCATTTGCATTAATTCATTCATCCTTATTCCATACATATGTAACTCACTTGAAAAAGGACAAGGACAAATCATTTCCAAATGAAAGGGTCTCTGCTAGAGCTCCTGTTTTTTGGGGGGGAAGCCAGTCTTTTGTTTACGTCAGTGGACTCCATTTTTAGACACAGTTAGCTACTGTGCGAAGAGACGCACTGAGATGTGCACAAAGTCACATCCTTTGGACTGTTGCAGAAAATCTGATTCAAGTCCTTCACAAACAAATTCAGACTCCAGCAATATTAAACAACCCTGATGTACAAACCCATTTGTAGACAGATGCAGCCTGGTGGACACAGCCTCACTACAACAAACCAGAAAAGAGACTACCGTACCTCAGACAATTAAGCACAAATGGCCAACAATAATCAAAAAGAGCCATGTACACCTGGGCAGGCACAACAAGAGTTATATTTGGCTACAGAAATTAAATAACTGTCACTTTAGCAGCAGACAACAACACAGACATAAACATAAGTACACAGTGTGTAGTTGCTAGGCAACACAGACTTACCTGTCTGATTGTCATTTTATGAGCCTCACACTCCAAGAAGTCTAAAACAATCTCAGCAACCTCTCTGCTTGACCAGTATCAGTTCATAGCCATTCATTACCGTCCGTTCATTACCAGTTCACTTCACCTCTATGTCCCACTGTAACCAGTCCCCCCTCTATGTCCCACTGTAACCAGTCCCCCCCCTATGTCCCACTGTAACCAGTCCCCCCTCTATGTCCCACTGTAACCAGTCCCCCCTCTATGTCCCACTGTAACCAGTCCCCCCTCTATGTCTCACTGTAACCAGTCCCCCCTCTATGTCCCACTGTAACCAGTCCCCCCTCTATGTCTCACTGTAACCAGTCCCACCTCTATGTCCCACTGTAACCAGTCCCACCTCTATGCCCCACTGTAACCAGTCCCCCCTCTATGTCCCACTGTAACCAGTCCCACCTCTATGTCCCACTGTAACCAGTCCCACCTCTATGCCC
>OMLP01046640.1:0-12986 GCA_900302685.1 Spondyliosoma cantharus
GTGTGTATTTGTCTTGTACTCACCGTGGCATGAGAGATGGTGAGCATGCCCCCTTTCACTGAGCACTGCCTCCTCTGCCACACCTTCCTCAGCCTGTGAAGGAGGAGGAGGAAGAGGAGGAGGACACATTAGCAAAGGTGTTGTGTTTCCTCTTCTTCTGCTAAATGTTAATGCAACATGAACGGTGCTCTGCAGCATTTAAAAAAAAATAATGGCTGTGTTAGCAGCTTACCCATCACTCTTCTTCAGCAGGTAGCCTTTCTTCTCGCTGCCAAACTCCTTGTTCCCCTGCAGCTGGTGCATGCTGTAGCCACCCTGCTTACTCTGCGAGTCCTGTGCAAATCCACACGATACACACACAAAACACAAGACACCACAATTTAACACTTGTAATGCACAGAGACGAGGGTGACAGACATGCAACACGCACACGAACACACTACAAACTCATCAAAGTACAGTGTCTGAGAGTGCTAACAGAGAAATTGTTATTCAAAATCTACCAGACATGCTCTGCAACGCCTCTAAAGGGAGGGCCAAACCACTCTACTGTCAAGCATAACAACCAGATAGATGCCAGCATGCTCCACATGCACCAGCACTTACTCTTCTAGACTTGATTCCAGACAAGCAGAAGGCAGAAGGGGGAGATAGAGGGGAGAGGTGTGAAAGATCTGGCTCAGGTGCAGGCGGCGGGTGTGAAAGACTGAAACCATTATTGCGAGTGCTCGTTCTCTATTTGTAAGTGCTATTAGCTAGCGAGGTTACAGAAAGCGTAAATTAAATGTGAAAGGTTGTCTAGATTGTGTCATGCAGAACAGTGGACCGACAGTGTGAACGTGTGAGAACAAAACGTTGGCAGTGTGTGTGATGTGGTATGAGGTCGGGCAGTGAGGGGCTCTCCACTGAGCAGCCAGTGAGGCACAACACTGGTCACCAGCAAAGCCTACCACACACTGGCTACCAGCATGGTACAGCACTGGGCACTCGCTCTGTGCTGCAGGAGACAAGCTCCAGACCTGGTAGCGGCCAGAGTGAGAGGACATGTGTGGTAAAAATCTTGTCTGGGCGTCACCTATGAGTGAATCAAGTGTGCCATTGCTGTGTTTAGTCCTGTACGGCTGACTTTGGGTCGGCCTTGTTAAGAATGTCACTTGCTACAAGTTTAAATTTGTCCGGGTGTGACCTGCCTACCTCCTTCTGGTCCAGCTGGAGGGAGGACTTGATCAGATCCCGCAGGGCAGTCAGCTGCTTCTTCTCCTCATCCTGAGTTTGTTTGATCTGAGGGAGAACAAATGCACCAGCAGAGCTGAGCGATTACTAGCTGTGTTTAAATAGAGCTGTTTATTGTGCCAATAAAATGACTCATAAAAATACCTAGACTGAAATCAACAATTTACAAACTTCCCTTTACTTTCTCTTTTAAAAATACTCTTATTCTGAGCTCACTGTTCCTATGGGAAGATACTTTTTAAGATTATATACTTTTTATTGAGTTTAGTTATTTTCACATCCATTTCAGAAGTGAAATCTAAATAAAAACAATAGTCATACAGAGGAAAGAAAGACTAATATATAGAAAAAAGTAATAAAAAATAAATAAATAACAAGCATAATAATATTATCAAAAGTACTGAGTTGAGGGAAACCAATTTAACCAAAGCCAAGTATTTTGTGACTTTCCCCTGTATTAAAACAGTGACAATGCATTGGAATTGAACGTTTACCAGCCTGGACTCTGTCCTATATTCAGAATCTGTTTTTTTGGTCAGAGTGCGATATAATAAACATATTCAAAAATGTGCTACTTTGGTTCTGAAGCCAAATAGAAATAAAGCAATAATAATAATCTGAACATTAGTAACTTAAGTTAACAAACACATGTAGCGAAATGAAAGTATAGAGTGTCAGAAAATGAGAAAACTCAAAAAAAGGACAAGTGTCTCAAATTGTACTATACAGGTTAAGGTGTACTTTGCAAACTATTTTGATAACCGTTTAATTGGTTTGAGTATTTTTTAAATAAAGGTCAAAATCCTCTGATTCCACATTCTCAAATATGAATATTTTCAGTTTTTTCCTCGTCTATGACAGTAAACTGAGTATCTTTGGGTCATGGACAAAACAAGACATCTTAAACTATCATCTTGGGCTCAAACCAAATAGACCAAAGAATTAATCAAGAAAACAATTGACAGCTTAATCAACAATGGAAAATCACTGTTAGTTCCAGCTCTATTGTCATGTCATGGCCCGACAATCAAAACGTTGCTCCGTTAAATTAAATTCATTAGCGGCAAGCCGTGCAGTTCGGGGATCTCTACTTTTCCAGGGCGTTACCATCTTTGGATATATTAGGTTTACCAGTTTCCAGGAGATTCTGAATCATGACACTTCCTGCAGATGTGCTGCATTCTCGCACACAATAACTGCAGGAGCATTTCTGTATGTTTTGATAAAACTGTGGCTCCAGGAGAACAGCACAGCAGTTTGTTTTGCTACATATCCTAGTCTGAGCACTACTTTCTGATAACTTGCATGTAAACACAACACGTTTATCTAACAACATCTTCAATATTGACACTGAAAAGAGTAATTCCACCCAAAAAAATCTCAACACAAACTCCAATGAGTAGCTTTTTCCAGTATGAGAAAGGTTTATGTGCTGAATAAGGGATGCATTAGATTCTGGAAAAAAAAAAAAATAGTAAGCAGAACTTGAGATGTGACATTTTGTGTTGAATCAGAGATGTGCAGGAGATCAGCTTTGATCCTCTGAAGAATAAAAGCCAAAATCAAAGCATACGAAGAGATAAAAAGGGGAAAGATGTGTGTTTACATTGTAGAGATCAGCTGCCAGCTTCTCGATGTACTGCTTCAGCTTATCCGCTGTCTTCAAGCCATCTTGGAAGAAACTGCAGAACAGAGGCACATGTGAATCTCTCTGACATTAACATGCATCGCAATAAATATCACTGACAAGGAATGACTTCTCAAATGTCAGGTGGCTGAAGGTCACAGAGAGGAGGAGGTGGAGGAGGAGGTTGGTGCAGTTCATGTTTAATGTATAGCTCAACTCAATCTTTGGCTCTTGGCACAGAAATCGCAGCTGGCCGCGTCCACAGCAGATTTGCAGAGGTGCGTATAGGACATCCTGAAATCCATTATAGATCTGTCTGCGGGGCACACCTCGAAGCAGCGCTGCAGCAGCAAATCACCGCTAATGACCCCTCTCTCGCTCTCCCTCTCTCTCCCTTCCTCTGTTCATCACTCTCTCTGACACTTCTCTCCTCCGCTTGTTTTCTTTCACTCTGTACATCAAGGATCCCACCTTTTTCCTCCCACTCCATCCCGCTCTGCATGTCAAGTACTGGTGGCCTTGCAGAAAGCATAGTTAAAGTATTAAAACTGCAGCTCTAGAAAAGATTGACCCGGTTTGACTTTTTGCTGTACTATATAGTCATAAATGCATTTAGAATAACTTTTACTTCTCATTTCATGAGAAAATCCAGTATTTATAACTCTTATGCCTATATAAATTACAAGAATAGCCAAAGTACACAACAAGTAAAATGTCATGTTCAACATGAAGAACAACTGCCTTCCTCAGGGAGTCAAAGTTTTTTGACAGCCAGTACGACTATTTCACATTACTCATCACCAGTTTTTGGGAAAGATGGGCTCCAAATTACAGAAATCTTCTCGATAAAGCGCAGAGAGTAGTCCACTGGAAATCCTTGTATCTGTTGTTACAACACCTTGGTTAACCTGCCAGCTCACATGCTGCAAATTTCATTATTCTAGTAGGAGGCAGTGATTCATTTTTGATTTAGCTTGTGTTCATTCTGGAGGAGAACTGTAATTGTTTTTATTGATTGCCAGTGTTTGCTAGAGGATCACTCCAGCTGTAGCTTGAGCAAGGGTGTCTGCAGGTATCACAATTTAATGCCTTTGACATGACTTGACTTAACTCTGCATGTCTTTGTAGTCTCAATATGATGAGGATAACGACGCACACCTATCGGATTATGTCTTTAAGAGAAATGCAAAAAAATGTTGGACGCAGTGACACCCCGATGCAGAGATCAAAACAGTGCATGATGGGTAGGTATCAGGTGCTTTTGGAAATCTGGGGAAAGTGCTTTGAACAACCTTACTCAAATGTGGGGTGACAGGCCTGCCATCATTTAAAGAGGACAGATGTAATAAGGGAAACAAATGATTGGGATAATAGTGCAAAGCATTTGGACAGTCTCTCTTTAAAAGCACTCACAGTGTTGTACTTGTTTGTGCATAAAAAGAGCGATGGAGGCCAATACAAAATAGTGTGAGAAAGAAAGAAACTCAGAAAGATAATTGTGCATCAGAAAATGTGTGGGTGGAGGGAGTGTCAGATGCTTTCAGATAATCAGATCTCCTTTGGAGCATACTGATGCCTCAATTGTTTCATAATTGCAATGTAGTTAGCGACAACAGGTGCAAGAATTTCTAGAGGAGAAGATTATGTGTTTACTTTTGGACTTCAAAGGCTGTGAGTTGTTCTCTGGAGCTTTTTAAAAAGTAGAAAGTGATCACCGTCGTTCTTACAAGAGTCCATGTTTCCCTGGGTGAGTACAATGACATGGCTGACAAATTACCGTCCCACATTTGTTGGACTAACAGGTTCAAAAGGAACACAAATTGTTTTCTTCCTTCAGGCTGCGAGCAGTCTCACACTTCCCTCAGCTCGCCATCGATTGCCTTTACGCCTTTCATTCCATCACGGCTGCAGCTTCTCTATCCATCAAAGACCAGGCTGAAGCGATTAACAGGGAAGTATATTGTTTTGTCTCTGTGTTATGACAGGACCTAGCAACGCTGAGTGAAAATTTGTCATTCTGTCACTGGCCAGTGCGGAGCAGCGGTTCTGGCGCGGAGCACCCACTTATTTACCCACCAAACCCCACAGCTGTCAGAACATATCGGTTTGATGACCTGCGCATATTTATGAGAGCTATATATACGAATCAAGTTCTGTGAATCATACAGGAGATAGAAAAATTGACATCAAGAGCTGCAAAGATGGAGACACAAGCGTTTTTTTTGGAGTGTCGGGGGGGATTAAGGTGGTACTTACTTGCACTGTGCGTGGTAATACTTAATCAGGTTCTGGAGGAGGTCCACTCCCTTCTTGGTCTTGATCTCATTTACTTTGATCAGGTACTGCAAAGGAAAGAGAGGAGCAGAGTTCAGCCAGGAGGTGAAATTCAGGGTGTGTTTAAAGGATTTCTTGTGGTTTAATGAGGTATAATGTGGCAGAGCAGCTGCATAGAGAATAAAGACTTCTGCTTGCCATAGACACTTAGAGTATGAAGACTTTGCATTATGATAATCACATCTGAGTGCCTTTGATGTATGAGCCAGGACTGCCTTGACACTGCAGGAGTGGGGGGACCAGACTAGTAAACACACTTCTATTACAAGAGAATACCATGCCTCTGCCTTGATCTAAATAAAGTTTCAAAAGGATGACGAGAAAATATTTTACATTAGCATCATAAAAAAAAGAGAGAATAACCTCCAGAGGAAGCGCTTTGTGGACTGTGTGCTCAGTCTGGGTGTCTGAGGATTCAAAACAGAATCTTCAGACGGCACTTCCCACCAAACAAATGAATAAAAGATAATCTGAGCTAATCCCGCAGCATGCCAATCCACAGAGATTTGTCAAGAGTCACGGCTAAAGACCACTTTCAGCTCTGCGGCAGAATTTAATCTATAACACAAAAGCTTTCTAAGGCCAACACAGAGCTCCACTCTGCTCCATACATCACGTGTATGGACGTATATATGTTAGCATACGCATCAGTGCACGTGTATGTGCATATATGTGCTCATGCGTCGTCCCTTTGTCTGCTTGACAGTGCCCGATGGACGAGAGATTATCCACATTTTGTCTGAGCCCCGTGTGGGTTCAGTGTTTCGGAGCCACTGTCGCATATGCATGTTCGGGCTCTTTTGTGTGAATGAGGAGCATCGCTCGCGCTGCTGCCGCGTCTGAGCACAACATAATGCAGCCTGCTGAGTGCTGCCTTTCCACACTCCTTCGCTGATGGCGTAGGATGAAAAGGGTGAGAGAGTGAGAGCATCCTGTAATCTGGTGAGTAACATGGGGGAGAGGGAGCGTGAGAGCGAGAGAGTGCCGCACACGGAGAGAAATGAGGTTAAGTGGGATGAACAGATTGTACCACTGACTGCAGCAACTGTCCCACACACACAACAGCCGCAGCAGCAGCAGCAGCAGCAGCAGCAGCAGCAGCGACGGTGCTTCATCAGCCAGGATGACTGTTGATTTAGGAAATCTCTGCTGTTTGATCAGATGTCTGAATATTCTTTTCATTGGCAGAGATCCTTTTGGACTTACATCATACAAATACAGATAAATCACATACATGTTTCCATTACATAACACCAAACCAGGCCAGATTAAACACGTTTCACATAAAAGTGTTGCATAAATATTGCTGAATTTTTTGAATTTTTATTTAAATTTAATCACGTCATTATCTCCATTAATGTTAGTCTACCCTGAGAAATGGGGTTGCACAATTAATAGATATATTTGAAACAACAAAATGGACGAGTTTTGTACAGATTAGAGCCCGACTGATGCAGTATATCAATTGGCAGATATCATAGGCCAATTTTTCACAGATACATCAGTGTCGGTGTATATATATGTTGTCCAATACACGCCAATCTTTTTGTTTTAGAAGTTATAATAATGCAGAAAGGGATGTTTGGTGAAGTTTATAATGGTATAAATTCCTGTGTCATTTTCAGGCAACAAAGTTTATGGTTTAACTGTAAAATATTGTGCCTTTGATAACCACATTTGAGGGATTATGTACCAATGGGTGCAAGTTAAGTACTGGTAAAAATAAAAACCCAGGACCCAGGATACGCTGGAGTGACTATGTCACCCGGCTGGCCTGGGAACGCCTTGGGATCCTCCCGGAGGAGCTGGAGGAAGTGTCTGGGGAGAGGGAAGTCTGGGTGTCCCAGCTCAGACAGCTGCCCCCGCGACCCGGCCCCGGATAAGCGGAAGACAATGGATGGATGGATGGATGGATGTGCAAAACGTATTATTCCCACTCATCCTGAATAATATAATTATTCTAATATCTGTCAAAAGTAATCACAATATCATTTTTTTATTCCGTACAGTGCAGCCCTGAGAAAGAATAATAATAATATTGCTATAAAGCAGTCCTGCTTATTGATAACTACAACTGACAGATTGAATCAAGACATAACATTTGGTTTGGCCAAATCTCTGACGGTTGATTTATCCTAAATGTCTCAGTGTGTATCATTGTATCATCATATGGCACAATATTAAGGCACAATGATTAAGATTTAAACTCCTGCTGTGACCAAACAAACCCTGTCTGAAGTGGTTTTATAGCTCTGGGGATCAAAAGCATAGACTCAATAAATACATCAGCAGCTTTTAAGATGGCTGGCTTTTAAAACTCATTATTTTTTGGTCACATCATATATGTAAAGAAACAAGTCAGTTATGCTCTCATAATAAAGCGCTTTAATACTTTTTAGTCAATTTCCTTAAACCACAGAGTCCTCTAACTATTATTTACAGCGAGGCTGGTTCAGTAATAAGTGTGCCAAAACCACAAGGGCCTTTTGTCTGAAGTTTTTACCCCTGAAAGCCCAAACGGCACCAATGAGAGGACTTGAGCAGCCCTGCAAGCACCCAGCAAATTTGTATCATACTAGGGAGAGAATGAACATGCAAAGCTGTGCAGATGATTAGAAATGTATGATCCAATCCAGACTTGAGGCAGCCAGTGAAAGAGGAAGCTGTTGCTAATGTAACGTGGGAGCTACAACTCGCTTTTTGGCATCCTACATCAAGTGGAGGCGGGCTAGAAAAAAGGATAATGAAGTGACTGTTGAAGCTTCTGAAATCATGAAGAGATGAAACTGTTCTGAGCTCTGGTTCAAACTTTAAAGTTTCAACTTCATTGCCAAAGAAGATAATTGACTAAATGATTTGATTTTCAAAAACTCAGCAAACTTTTAATGATTCCTTACCAGGGAGGGCATTTCAAACTGTGAGACGGTGAGAGAGTTGATGGGGAGGCACAGAGGGAGGCAAAGATGTGTGAGGTCAAAAGAACAGGTGCATGCAGGTGTTCTAAAACTAATAGATAAGTTAGTTACTGCAGTTTGGCTCGCTGGTTTGACGTTCACAAACACAGTCAGAGGTTACAGGCAGCAGTAGTGGCTGAGACACACAGCTCATTTAAGATCGTTAAAACCTGGTTTAAACAGGCCTTTGGGCTAAATTATTAAAGACTGCAGTATCAATAAGCTGCTGGTATTGGAAAAATGAATACACAAGTCTCATTTTTTATTTCACAATTACCAATCAAGAAGAAAGATCTCTCTCTTAGGCTATATATTTTACATCTCAATTATCACATTACAGCCAATAATAGATTGGTTTTAAATGAATATTAATTCTCTTGTTAATTTGTTTCATTTTTGGTCTTCAAACGTAACAAAGAGATGCTTTAAATAACGCCATTTGCCAAAACGTAAACAATTATAGCATAAAAAAAGGGCTGAAGTTGCATTACATCTATCTATTAACTTGAATGCACTTTTTAGTAACATGGAAGCCAACGTCTTTGATTTATGACCAAATACCTGCCTATTTAATGACATTCCCATCAACCTCAGCTAGACTGTGTTGAGAAGCAAGATGGCGAAAATAGTCAACTTTTATTCATTTATGTGGGAAATAACTGTGTGGTAGCAATGCCAGCGCAAACATGTTAGCCTGCTGACGTTAGCACTTAGCTCAAAGCACCACTGTTCGTTAGCAACTAGCCTGGCTGTAGTCTTGTTTCCATTCATTGTATTCATATCTGCTCCCCTTGCTTCATGTTAGACACTCTCTAGGAAACATTACACTGCATGTTGTCCTGTTGGTGTTTTACATTTATGCTCCATCTTTCTCCCTGGGCCTACAGGGAATATAAGTGTTAACGCAGATCTATCTGCTAATAATACATACGCTGTACAGTATTACAACTGGGGACCTCTGCTAAGTTTTCCTGTGCATTTGTGTTCCTAAGAAATTGATGCTAAAAAAAAGAAAAAAGAAAGCATTCAATGTGGCCAAGCCAAGCCTCATTTGTAACAGAAGTCTGAACACAGGTGGAAAATGTGGGCAAGGAAACACCTCTGAGTCACAGTGAGAAGAGGGCAGATGAGCAAGGCAGAGGACAAAGGACTGCAGTGAGTTTCATAGTGAATAATTCACACAATCACCAGCAGTGCAGCAGCCATCGGTCCATTATGTAATTTGAGTAAAAAATCTGAGCAGGATAAAACAGTGAACAGTGTGTAGGCGTCACCGCCCACCACCAGAGAGGTTTTTGGCAAAGCGGAGTGAGCGCTAACAGTTTGTTCTGATTCTCTTGGGCACATAAAGAGCTCACATTTGTTTTACACTTAATTCTAGCTGTCAGATTTCTTTAAGAACAGCCTTTGAGCATTATTACCAAAGATTATTCGAACTGTGTCACAAAGTGCTGAAGAGAAAACAAGTTTACAGAACCAGAGGGACATCTGAAACCGCTTAAATAAAAAGCTGTTTGAGTCGTTAGTATGAGGGGTTAGCTGCAAAAATATCTGTTATATTTTCCAAATCTCATCACTGAAACACGACCATTGTAACAACCAGTTTCAGTCCAGCGTTGCGGCAGACAGCTGGTGCGATACATTCCTCCTTCATGAATTAATGTAGTTACAGCTGTACCTTTTGAGGCCGCTCTTATCCCTACATGTGGATCTGCACGAGTGTTAAAGCTACTCCATAAATTATTCAAATCATCTGAGAGAAAAAGTCAACTCGAGCTTAAAAATCTGGTTTGAATGTAGCTGCTCAAGATGACTTAATAAGTGGGTGTTCAAACAAAAAATAGCACTGCGTTGGTGTTGCTGCAGGTACTGAGAGGAAAATGAAGTACGATCCAGGAAAGGACAGTTTGGGTGGAAGACCCCTGAGTTCGAAAAGGCTTGTCAGATGCTTAAAACACTCCGCAAAAGGTTTATAATGTGAAAAGACAGCATTGCACAAATCTGGAGGGTTATCATGATTAAAATCTCTTCATCAGAATCTGCCTGGGGCGCCCCTGCAGCGTCTCCGGTTCAATTCCATGTGGCCGATGTCAAATTCAGTGGTGGATGTAACACTCAAATGTTGCACTTAAAGTAGAAAAACCATCGACTAGAAATATGCTTCATTTAAAATGTTACTCAAGTAACAGAGCAGACACAATCCAAGCAAAACCTATTATAGGATATTATATTATTCTGCGTTAATTACTAACAAATATATGGAAGAATACTTTAACGTTGTAAATCATCAATATGAAGCCAATTTTAGATATTTTGTATCTATACTACTTGAGTAAAGAATGTATGAACTTTCTGCCACCTCTGCTTAAATGTAGTGGAGTAGAAGTATACAGTAGCATAAAATGGAAATACTAGTTAATTGTATTTAAGTACGGTACTTGAGTAAATTACAGTACTTGGTTACATTCCCCCGCTGGACATCTTACATTACACAATACACTGTGTAGAGTTTTTTTGCCAGACAACACAGTTTTTTTGCCCCTGTCTCACTGAAGGGAATGAGGAGGTTGAGGATGTGCTGTTGGACACAGTGAAAGTGTTGTCGGACCAAAACCAAGAACTACACAAATCAAATAAAACAGGACCTGTCTGACTGCTTCTGATAAATGATTATGACTGATAAGGCGACCAAAGGTTATCCTACAGCTTCATTTTACAACTAACCTCGCACATCTGGAGCTGGAAGAGACGCCGCTCCTTCTCCATCTCCTCTGCGATTTCAGCCCCGGTGATCTCCGTCCGGATCATCCCGTGCTGCTTGGCGTGCTCTCGCTTCTCCTTCTCGATCTTTGTACTGAGACAGACAAGAGGACGGTTACTGAATACACGTCTCCTCCAGGCCTCGTCTGTTTGTACATCATGCAAGTAGTTCTACAATATCTTTTACGAAACTCCTGGAGGGTGCGAACAATACTGCTGCACATGATCAACAGTGTTTGATCTATTATTCAGTACCAGTATTGTGAGCTAGATGATGTAAATATGCGGCACACTTTAATAATCCACTTACAACTTGGCCTCGTAGTCCTTCCATGCCTTGTCGAAGGGCTTCTTTATGTCCTGCAGAAACACAGGAGGACAAGCATCAGCGAACTACAAAGAGGTCACTGTGGGGACGGGAGGTATTTGCAGAATTGGATCGCGACCAGGGTTTCAGCAAATGCCTCACTCCGCTCACGATTTACGCCGCAGACGGCTAGCCGGTGACCACGTCCCTCCCCGTACCCCTAACATCAAGGGTTCACGGCCGTGTTACTCGCCACTCGCCTCAAGCACAACACAAAGGCAGTGTTTACTTCTAGAAGATTTACAGCGCGATCTCTTGAACAGAGAGCTCTCCCCCGTCCCTTTGGTCTCTTCTCACTTACGCTCGACAAGCACATGCACAGAAGTTGAGAGATTAACAGAGAGACGCGCTGACGAGGCGTCTTTTTTCTCTGCCCCGCTGCTGAAGCCGGGGCCAAGGGGGGAGTCAGCGAGAGAGAGAGAAAACACGTCGGGAATAGAAACTGTGTTACTGTAAATCTTACCCCTTTCACGCCTTTCAGATCGCCCTTCAGCAGCGAGTCCAGAGTGAAGATCACATTGTGGCTGAGGCTCTGGAGCTGTAACACACAAAGAAGAGAGGAGGAAGAACACGGGGCGTTATAATGAGGCTCATGAGAAATGGCTAACAGATCATGTAATAGTGCAGAGACAGATAAAGATATTTATGTTCAAATCTTTAAGAAACAATGGATGAAAGTATTGTCTCTTCATTTCAAGCCTCATATGATTTATCACTTTGAGCCACGGAGCATCACTGTTGTTAAAACACATCAATGATCCACTTCGTTGCACTCGGGGACAAGTCCCTGCATTATAATGAAAGTCAATCCACAATAGCACCAAATGTGTTTTTATCTAGGGTTGTTGCAATACCAATACCAGTATCAGAAATGGCCCAATAACGCCAAAATGCTGCTATTGGTAACGGCGAGTCTACACCAATCCGATACCACATAATTTATTTATTTAACTGCACAAATAGCCAATAACCGTAAAATAGCAAGCACATCCATAATATAACATCCATTCAGGGTTAGTAGTATAGAGCTGGTACAAAATAATTAAAACTCACAGCCTTTATCTTCAACCTACAGTACAATGCACAAACACAGTCATAACATAATAGCAAAGGTGCTGCCAGCTAGTGCAAGTTAGCCTATTGAAGAATTAGCAGCAGCTCTAACCATTAGGATCAGCAAGGTCATTTACTACACTAGTAAGCATTTAAGTCCCTGTTGTTGTTAGCCTAGTCCACACAGACGTACAGCAGCGGTCAGGGAAGTAAACAACTCTTAATGGGTGCTAATGTGCTTCTTAAGTGCCCGTCTTGCATATGGCCAAAGTCAGAATCAATCTTCTTCTGGCTGACTGCCGTCGTGCTCTAACAGCAAGTCCTGGAAACTGTCACAGTCTCTTTTGCTTTCTCGAAAAGGAAATAAACACTGAGAAAAACACAGAAAAACTGTCAGCAAACTGTCCAAATGTATCTATAAAATCCTTACATTTAAGCCGATAACACATGTAGGACATCTAGGACAAGCACTATTCATCAATTCTCATTTGTAGTGCACGCACACACCAGCGGCCCTCGGGGTGCGGTTATTGAATTCACTCGATAAAACACTCAGAATGCAAAAGGCAAAAGTAAAGAGAGAGGGAAAGAGGAGAGACGAAGACAGGAACAGCGGAGATAATTTCGCTTTCCCGCAATGTGCAGGTAGCGCCGACAG
>OMLP01046640.1:13006-24376 GCA_900302685.1 Spondyliosoma cantharus
CGACAGGTGGGTGATTTAAGATGGTTTCCGTGTGAACACACACACACACACACACACACACACACACACACACACACACACACACACACACACAGTTGTTCCTGGTGCCGCCAAGTGTATTTATGGAGTCTAATCTCGCTGTCAGCCACACAGGAAGAGAGGGAGAGAGCGGGGACTGGCTCTTCTTCCAACAACAATCACTCACAGAGGATTCAAACAGGACACATTATTCAACAGAAACATCAGGGGAAATCCACGGCAGGCTGATAACAGCCTCCACTGGACACACAAAAAAGTGTAGCAGCAGTCAGCTATACTGTCCGACTGTGATGACCGTTTTGACCGTGTAGGCACATTTTATACAAGTGTAGAAATGGATGAACATCACTGCTGCAACCCGTGAGCACATACAAATGAATGTTTTTATACTACTACATTCACCAGTAACCTCCTTCGATTCACTACAAGGTGCCTAACATCAACCCTCAAGCTAATGTAATCCTAATCTTAACCTTAAACCCAAATCCTAAACCACTTACAGAAGTGAAGACAGGAAAAATAAGCTCTCTCAGGAGCATCTCCCTCGTTCCATCCATGTGAGGACAGGAGCACTCGGCTTTCCAGGCTATTCATTTAAATGACATACGAGTGTTGACATGTCGGACTCACCAGGTTCTTCAGCAGGGCCGACAGCTCCTTGGTGAGGGAGGAGAACTTGACGAAGGCCGTTCCCAGGTCGGGGTTGTCCCGGCTGATGAAGTTGCTGCCAAATTTGTCCAGAGCCTGGGCATAGTTCTCTTCATTCTGGACGTGGTCTGAGTGGAAAACACACAAGAAAGGGGAACCACCAGTCAGTTTATCTGCCTTGAATTCTGGCTAATGATTAGCATGATGTGGCTTGTCTCTGCAACATCCTGATGGGGGGTATACTGCAGGTAAAACAGTCACAAAGGTCATATGGATGATTAAAGCAATCGACACATATCCTCAAAGGGATTCAAGATGGTTGGCTGGAAATCAGAAAACTGTCAAGAACAGTCAACAACACGAGTCTGCAATGTTGCACCACAAAATGTTGTATAGTAGGCCAGAACTGGCAAACTAAGCACCAACTCTAGAGAGGGACTTTTGTAGAATTTTTTTAGATTTTGTGTGGATGAGGGTGACAGGAGGATTATTCAGTTGGTTGCGACTGCAATCCTTCACATCGGACCCTTAAATGTTTAGTCAGATTTATAATCTTGTTAATGATTTCTCTGATAAGATAACCTGCCTTTTCACTAATATTTAAGTAGTTGATGTTAATTGTTCATTAAAAAAAGAGACAAACCCCACAGTAAACAAAGTTAAAAATATATTTGATTTTCTTTTTATTCTATAGATATTGTGATTATATTATTCTTGTGAATACTTTGCTCGCGATAATCGGTTGTGAAGATATGATATTGTGCCTGTCTTAGACCCTAATTACAATTTAAGATTAAAATATTTTTCAGGACTCTGGGAGCAACGTAATGAACAGTTTTGTATGATATCTCTAACAAAGTGTGAGTACATTAATAAAAAAGTGTTGGTAGTATTGTAATCAAACTATGGGACTATTTTAGAAAAAATTCCCAGCAACAGAAAATTACAATTAAATACATTTCTTCGGTTAGTGGATATCCAACTGTGACCACAACGACTCGCGCAAAAAATCCAACATGTGTTAAAGGGGAACTCCACTGTGTTTAGTCATCAAAACTTTTTGGGGAATACCACGGTACCTATGGAAATTCAGTTTCAGTTAAAATTTAAATTCAGTTGGTGCAGAAAAGGTTTGAAGATGTCAAGACCAGGTGCTTGAGGCTACATTAACTGCTACTAGCTTAACACATCCCAAATCTCCAACTGAGCTGTTGGTGATCCAGTTGCATCGTGGGTAATAGCAAAGCAGGTTTTCACGTGAGAAAAAAATAGTGCCTCATCAATTTAGGTATTTTCTTCTGATCAGTCCATCATGAGTATGCTAATGTTATAGGGGTGCAAAAAAATTAGTGGGTATTCTTAAATTTTGAAGTAAGCTCTATAACGCTAACAAAGATGTCTAGAATGACACTTATGAACACTGTAATATATTCTTTTTCAATAGGAATAAAAGTAGAGGGAAAGGGCTGAGAATAAAGAGAATATTTCTGTGATACTCTAATCTTTGTTCTCAATAGCACTAGAGGAAAATCCCTGGAACAAACAGGTTTGTAAATCTTCTACGATCTCCTGGTGATGTTAATAATAACACAGATGTGGCAGCAAGAGTCAACAGATCCAACACTGGAAAGTTCCTCCATCAGCGCAGCAACACAATAACAGACACATGTGACCCTAACCCGTGACTTTAGATCAGCTTTTCTCCGGAGAGACTCTAGTTTAAAAAATTTTGACTCCACTAAGTCATCTTTATATAAAGCAAATGTCAGCAGGACAAGAAGAAGTGCAGTTCTCCAAGTCTGTTGAACTCTGCGGGAGCCGCCAGTCAAACAGCAGCGTCCATCTGTCCTTGTCGTTAGGTGAAGGATGGAGAGGAGCTGGACGGGCAGCGATGTTTGAAACTGTTGCCATTTGTGAGGAGGAGTCCTGAGAGGGAGGTCAGGTGAGACAAGCACCCTGCAGAGCTTATTCCTGCAGCGGCCATTTTGTTGTCATAATAGAAACTCAAATATAGTCCAAACAGGGCTGCAATTATGAGAACAATGAAGTCATGTCCTCTGTTTTAGTGAGGTTACTCCAACAAGAATGTCTAAAACGTAGGCTTACCATTTCTTCAGAGGTATAATTTGTAGAAAATGGCCTGAATTGGAAACATAGGGAGCAGCATATCACCAGAATAACCAACAACTGCTGCTCTTTGCTAGCTATTCTTGGCTGTAGCTAACTACCCTTAGATTATTAGCTCATGGCTCGGTTAGCAGTGTAGCCAGTGGTCCTAGAGTTTGTCTGGACTGGGACCATAGCAGGGGGGGTTGTGACCACAGACGATGGGGCTCAGCTCAAGTTGATTTGGAAACCTAAGAGAGGGGCCTCCGAGAGTGATGGAAGTCAGTTCAAAGACAGGGGATACAGTATGGAGATGTCAGAGCGGCTCTGACCAGGACTATGACTTCAGGGACGACAACACTCTGCCTTCTGTTGTATTTCTAACAGATAAGGCAGCTCAACAAGAGCTTGCTGCAGCATCAAACTGCACTTGCTGTTACCATCAGTTACCATGGGTGTCACCAGACAGAGCTAGACTGAGATCTTGAGGATAAGAACTTAAGGACCTCTGTGTTTCTAAACCCCTGGCTAGAACCCTGAGTCTAGCTATTCATTACATTTGCAAGATGCACAAACATCCCATTCTTATTTCTATTTTTAGATCACATCCAGTGTTTGTCTTACTAAAACTAGATCTCGCCAAAGTAACTAACTATTGTAGCTTATAGACTTCAGGAGTTTCTCATTCACAGACTTACAATGAGAGCAAGGTCCACTGTGTTTTCCGTGGAGAACAAACAAACTCTTTTTTTGTGGGGCAAACATCTGAAACTGTCAATTTACAGGGAGGAGGCCGCTCACAAAAGTATTCTGTGGAAAATTACTGAGGATCCATGTCACAGCAACGAGCAAAACAAACTCAGGTGTTGGTTTCTGGGACAGCCTGAGTACACACACACACACACACACACACTCACACACGAAACACCATCTGTCCCGCAAAAGGCAATGTTCCATTCAAAAACAGCAATCCACATTTTTTATTTAAAGATATTTAAGAAATCCTGGGCTTTCCTCTGGGGTTTTATTTCTTTTTTGGAGAGTGTTGTGAACACGTATCCAACCATAAGTTAAAGCGCATTCAGGCAAGATAACCCCAGTAACAGACGGTCTCACCTTGTCCTGAATTGTAGATCGCCTTCACTGATTTCTTCACCTTCTGCAGGGAGGTTCGGTCCTGGTCCAACGCCTGAGAAAGGAGGAGGAGAGGACACTTTTAAAAGCCTTGAAATCCTTTAAGAACATGCCGAAGACATTCGCATCAAAAGACAGCAGAGACTCAAGGTTTCCCTGAAGAATTCAAAGCGTAAGAATATTTGCTCAGTAGTTCAAAGCATGCATACTGTATAAAGCTAATGCAGACAGAGTGCTCACAATACAGTGCATGACCTGAATGTGGCATAAATCATTATTTCAACACTGCTGCCTGCTGGAGCAAAGCCTCCGTGCTCCCTAACAGACTACATAAATAGGCAGTATATCCATTTTATTGAGTTTAGGCTATTTATCACAATGGCTACTCACAATAAAACATTTAAACGCTTGAAAAATAAACACAGCCACTGACCTATTGTTACTGTGAGATATCCGTCTCACTTCCTCGCAGTGATTAACACTCAACAGTTCAACATCAAAAGCAGCGCAGTTAAAATAATGACTAAAACAAACAGAAAACTCTTCACAGACGCTGTAAATCATGGAACTAGCGGTTACTTATTCAAAGATTATGCATAGCTAAATTTAGAGGAAATCCTACAAAGCCAAGCCAGTGTGACCCTTGAACTGATTTACCCGTCGACCCCCCAGAAAAACAGCTTCACACAAGGAGAATTCATCATCATAAACATCATAAGAAAAAACTCCTCGCGTGCCCTTAACGCTCGACTTGCTCGCTGCCAGAGAATCTGAAGTTACACCACATTCGGACACATCTTGCATGCTGCGTGGCTGATTTGTAGCCGGATTAAACCTAAACACAAGCACATTACATTCAAGGGAGACACGCCACATTTTAAATACCTTTTAAATCAATTTCTAAATCTGTTAGATTTTATAGACTTGGTTTTTCTGTATCAACCTGTCTTGCAGATGAAGTTACTTTTCATTTTCATTCTATGCTTTTCTTCATTGACTTCTCTGTATATTCGAATCTCTCTTGATAGCACATTCCCGTTTAACACTGTTCATGCATATGCACGCCTCTTTAAAGTTTAAAGTGATTATTCTTGTATATGTGAATGTTGTGAAAAGAGAGAGTAACAGATTGTGTCTGATAACTTCATTCATTCACTTTGCGATTGTGTAAACTCCATTTAAAACCGAACAAGTTTGATTTATTTACCAGCTACCACTCTTATCAGATAATATTTGACTCATTTGGATGTTTTCTTTGACTGAAAAAGGGCAGTTACTCTGGCAGCAGAGTAACTGCAAACCGCTGCTAACTGTATTCTGTTTATACACCTAGGACTGCAGCCACTGTTAGCTTACAGTTAGCTGTGCAGCTAGCCAGATTCCTGAAGGAGTTTTGGTGTTTACACTGAAAGCACAGGAGCTTTGGACCGCTGGAACAAAGAGGATTTCAGGTCAGGAGATAGCTGGTCAGCATTCTTACTCCAGCAGATATCTCAAATCTCATAGACGTCCTTCAAATAAGTTCAAAACTGTTGTTTCTTGACACTCATTTCAACTCAAATTCTTAAACATTTCCCCTCGAAGGCCATTTTAGTGCTAAAACTGCAGCAGGAATGTTGTGCTTTATCACAATCCATTAGCTTTAAACCAAATAAGAGCAAGTTTTAATCTCAACCACTGGCAGCAGGGAAGGCTATTCTGGAGAAAGATAGTTGATTGTTGTGTCTTATTCCAAGGTTGTCAAATACCAGCTCTTTTGGTCTGCATTTAGCTCCAGATTCTTACCCAAAGCATCAGTATTTTGACGATCTGGGAATGAATAATAAACTATCTATCTCCAGCATCACTTTCCCTACCTTTATACTGCATCACAAAGCCTAAATACATGTTTTAATCTGGTAATAAGTATCCAGCACATCACCTTCTGTCAAGCTACAATTACAGCAGCACTGGAGGTCAAGCATTCATTCCTGCTGCGTGCAAAACAACCTGGAGACTTTTCTCAGCAGCGATATGACAATCACCTGTCATACTGAACGTCATTTGACAGTGTGACATCTAATATAATTCAATTTGTTGCACTGAAAGCTCAGGTAATTGGGAGACGTGTTGTGCTCGGACACAAACAACACAAGCACACACCTGAATTACCTGTCTCCGCTAAATCCTGTAACATGTCATCCTGCCTTGGGTGTAATTCATTCTGACAGTGCAATGATTTCTTATCCAAACCAGAGGGAGTGGAACCGTAACTCTGCCATGTTTGCTCGTAATAGATGATGAACACCGGCAGAAAACACCATCACACCAAGGTCAGCCGGTTAAGAGCAAAGACACACACACACACACATATACACACAACAGTGGGCTAATTAAATTTCACTACATAATTAAGCCATCCTTGGCCTCTCCTGGACAGGTTTACATGGCTCTTCCCCAATTATGGCAGCAGCAGTTTGTCGCCGCAGGGCTCGTTCTGCAGGGGCCGAGCCCTTTGATCCCCTGGCACATGGGAACAGACTCCGCTGCCCCGTACCTCCAGACACTGCCTCATTACTTAGCCCTGTGTCTGTTTGGTGGAACAGTGGCCCGAACAGGCTTGTACCCACATAAACATTTTATGCTACCATTATCTCAATATTGTCTCTGTTTATATCATCTTGATAATTACTATGATGAAAATTTAAACAGCATGAAAACATACTTCAATGATGAGAAAGCTTTAAAACTTGAGGTTACTCATCCCATAACCCCCAGTTCTCTGATAACATGAGTGAGACGCCTTGCTATGGGATACACATTACTCCAGTCAGTACTGTCTGGCAGCTAGGACGCTTACATCAAGTCAAATTAAAGTTCGACTAAAAAAATGTCTGTCTGGTCACACGAGTGCCTAGCAGTGTTGAGGAAGCTACTTTAAGCTCTAATGGAAGCTGATAATTATTCCAATGTACTGGCTGGTGAATGACGGGAATCCATCAGCCACCTGCCTAATTTGCTAGCATTTGGCTAGTGGTTGGTGCTAATTTTGAGCTTAACCACAATACATTTGTTAAAAGAAGTGAGCTACAAGCTAGGCTACTCAGATAAATTTGCTTAACAGATTCAATTTTCCACATTAAGAAACATCTTCTGTTAGGTGACTAAATACAAAAAAAGCCACTCAATTTGTGGAGCCTTGGTGCAAACACAGTAGTGAATAGCTTAACAGACCAACAAGGCAAGCAAACACCATGGTCATGCTTACACTCGGACGGACTGTGTTTACTAGCCGGTTAGCTAATGACTTATGGGCATGCGCGACTTCCTGACCTTTTCTGTTGTGACAACAAGAAACATCTTCTGTTGAGTGAACAAAATAAACAACAAACAACAGGTAGCACAACCGTTACCCACCGTACTAGCTAGGTCTATTTAGCGCATTGACCCATGTCACGGAAAATGTTTGAAATTAGGGGAGGTTTTGGGGGAAACTCTTCTCTCAAAACCGAACCCAGAAACATAATAACAACAGTTTCCTTTTTAGTATGTTTTTTATTATAGTAGAGTGAATATATTTGGGATTTGGACGACACATAAAATATGAAGTCACTACTCTGTCGTTCTGGGTAGCTGTGACAGACAGTTGACAGGTAATTAATCATTTTTCTCATGGCACTGACGCCAAGCAGACTCCATCTAAGTGGTTCGACACGACATGTTTCACAGAAAAAGTCACGGATTAGATCCCCATAACAGCCGACACATTTACTAACAAGCCGTGTTTCCTCTCAAAGCGGCTCTCTGCAACATACCAACCCCGCCCTCGTCACTCAGTTTCGACCCCCGTCTGCAGTTTAAGCGCCTCCAAAGTAAATCTGTGATTATTCAGAGGTTGTAGTGCGGTGTGCTGATTAGGATGAAGAGCACGAAACAGAGGCTGAGCGCGCAGATTGACTTTGTGGCGCTCATGTTGAGAGCAGCTGGCACCACCACCCAAGGGGTCACCCATAATCCACTCTGTATGTGCTCATAATTAAATATTCAGCTGTAATATGAACAAGCTTTAACAGGTTCACCTTCTAAGCTCTTTTTTTTATTTAGATTTTGGCTATTACATGCATAGTCCATAATCTGATTTAGTAAATGCTTCATGCTGTTTGTTTTAGAGACAACGTTTTGCTAAAATCTCAACAACATATTTGACAGGATTAACAATACATATCTACACATTGGCCAGCAGTGCTTCAGTGGTAAATGTGACTAATGTAACTTGGAGAAACAGTTTGTTAAAGCTGTTATCTCTCAGCTTTTCAGGGAGGAAGAAAAACAAGAAATCAATGAACTAGCACTGTCTTGGCACAGTCTTAGCAAAACCTTGGCAACAGGCAAGAATGCATCCAAACTCTGCTCTCCAAAAGGCCGACAACTATTGAATATAGTCAAAGGATTGTTTTTATCTGCTGGCAACCAATGGCAAGCTCCCACTCAACCCAAGGGGATTAGCAAGTGTGACAATGCCAAAACATCTGCGGCTGCTCGTCTCTCCAGCCGAACAACAAGTGATGCATACGGACGATTTATTTAGAGCCGCTGACAAAAAGGCGCAAAGAATAAAGTACGTTTATGGCCTTGTGTTATTCAACTGAGAAATAACTCTCTTGATCTTGGAGAGCCGTTTGTGCTGTGAAAGTCAGCATGTCCCTGTCAGAAGGCTTTTAAGTGGAAGTCTGTCAGAGATGGAGCCAACGAGGTCAAGGGCCAACTTAAAGGAGGTGAAGGGCGGTGGCCAGGCGTGGTGCCGCAGCAAGAGCAGATTTTGCGACCAGCGTGAGCATCAAGGTCAGAAATGTCCTTCAGTGTCCTTCCTAAGTTTAGAAAAAGTCTAATGTGAAAAATCAGGAGGCAGAAGAAGAATTTCTGGCCTTTCATCCCATTCAATCATCATTTTTATTGAGATAAATATTCACTTATGAGATCAGAAATATGCAGCTATTATCTGCATCCATCAACTTGTTGGTTCGGGGAACTCAGACTAGGGTACGACCTAATGATTCATTTCATTTTTTACAATTATTTGATAAAGTATTTTTATGCTTTACGATCAGAGATAGTTTTCTGCCTCTTTCTCAATGAGAAATCGAAGGACATTTTGATCATATGAGATTTAGCAGCTTGAGGAGCTGCTGGCAACCAACCAAACTGCTTCATCAACAACAAATACCACTAAAAAAACCACAGCAATCAAAGAGTAGAAGGTGGACTGAATTGGGATACAGAGTAGGGTGGAAAAACTTTTTTTTTTCTCTGTATTATATCATTTAAACTGGAATATGTTGGTGTTTTGGTCAAACCAAGACATCAACATGAAAATTTAAAGGTATTTTCAACTTTGTAGACAAAATGAAGATGTTGCAGCCCTGCGTCAAACAAAAATAACGACCCAAATGACCAAAAGGCCTCAGAGTATGACCCATGTGACTAAAGGGGTCAATGGAGACTGACTTCCTGGCTCCCAAACAACCCCACCAACACACATAGTCATGCCCATGAGGTCAAAGCCTCGGGGGAACACTGCTGGTTGGACTGACTGGGCATGACTGACTGGAGGCTGTCTCAGCTTCACGCTTCCTGCCCGAAGCCTTATCCTCCCTCAGCAGCCCTGCCGCTTCCCCTGCAGCCGTCCTTTGACAGGAAGCAGGAAGCGGCCAGGCTTGTCAGTGTCCTGTCCTGGGTCGGCAGCACTCTGTCTAATGACACCAACTGCTCTCCACTGACAGCTGGGAAATAAACACGCCTTGACTGACTGGTTGGCTGGCTGGGAAGTGTTTTTCTAGATTCGCTGATCTGTTCTTGAGATTCCTGCCCTCTAACTTTCATGGCACGTTAGTCGTCTTTCTCATTTCCTCCCTGAACTCATCCTTCCCAGCTCCTTGAACCTCACCCATCCATTCCACCTCGGCATTTGGCATCGCGCTGCCGGACGGCTGTGCGGCTGCAGAGGAGATGCGATCTGGCCGTCTAACGTGTTGGCTCAACATTCTTCACAGACTGTGGGAAGCTGCTCTGACTAACTGGCCAGCTCCCTGTTTTGTCAGCAGCACACTGGGACTCAGCTGTGCCACTGTGGCAGATTTTACTCTTCACCCAGTAGAGACTGTGACACCCCAGTTCTCGGAATTGCTAATATGGTAATTATTTCCTAGAAGAGGAAAACAGGAAAGGGCACAATTATCAAAGGACTTCCCCAGAGCCAGGACAAAGGGCTAAACAACATCTGCAGTGGTATTTTTAATAAGAAAGTATGGAGTCCCCTTTCCATCAATGTGATGAAAAATAAAAAGATCCTGTTAGTCAGTATGATGACATACACAAAATAACAGGAAACCTGCTTAAAATAATGACTTGGTAGATTTAAATGAAAAAATGAATTTGTATCAGAAAATAACTCAAGGGTTGAGTCACTTATCTCAGAACAATGACTTAGTATCTGGAAATATTGAATGAGTACCACAAAATAATAGGAAACCTTCTCAGAATAATGACTTAATATCTCCAAATAATGACTTAGTATCTTTAGTAATGACTTAGTCTCACAAATTAACAGGACACGTTCTCAAAATGGTGACAAAGCATTTCAAAATAATGAAAAACGTTCATTAAATGTGCTGTATATCCTCATATGCAACAAAGCAACAGAAGCAAGCTTCACAGACTCTAATATATACAGACACTGAGTCATTAGATAGTTTAGTTTGAGAAAGTTTCTCATTATTTTGCAACACTAACTCATTATTTAGAGATATTAAGTCATTATTTTCAATAAAGTGTCTCATTATAGTGACTCAGAGGACTTTGTTGTCATCACATTGGGTCAAATAGGCTTCCATAAGAAAGTGACATCCGGACATTTTATTGCCGCTTTCTTCTACAACTGCATTCTCATTTCCTTTCTGACTCGTAATTACACAACTAACAACAAATACACATGCAAAGTGTATATGTTTACACATATTACAGTAACAAACATAGTCTTGCTACTATTTTTGTCCGAATCCGAATTAAGAAGTCATAGATCAGATCAGTCTGTCGCTCTTGTCAAGTTATTTTGTCTGCCTGTTTGTTGAGTCCATGTGGCATGACTCAAGCAGGAAGGGTGGGGAGCCGTTTTCATTGGCAGGAAACAAATGCACATCCCTTACTCTGGGCCTGCAGCCGGAGAGGCCTTCAGCTCTCCAACTGGAATGGGAAAAATTAAGAGGATGTAACATTTCCAAAAGCAGCTGAGGTCAGATGGCCTACTTCTCACACACGCACACGCACACACACACACACACACACACACACACACACACACACACACACACAGTATAGAAA
The DNA here is from genome assembly GCA_900302685.1 of Spondyliosoma cantharus. NCBI lineage: Eukaryota > Metazoa > Chordata > Actinopteri > Spariformes > Sparidae > Spondyliosoma > Spondyliosoma cantharus. The sequence goes on from OMLP01046640.1 coordinate 24,290, forward strand.
GAGCCGTATAGGGGATTTGTAATAAGCCCATGCGTGTATTAATATGCTTATCGTGCTCATTGGATTGATGTATGGATGGATTTACTA
>OMLP01046640.1:27794-38835 GCA_900302685.1 Spondyliosoma cantharus
ATGATAACTCCAACTGCAGATACACTGACTGACAGAAAATCAGAGAAGTAGATTGTGGTGCCCACAATTTTAAATTGCAATTTTTTTTTTTTTTAAACCTAGTTAGTCTTTAATGAAATCAAAGTTATTATCTTTGGGTTTGGTATTTCAATGTGTCACTTTGGGTAATTTTTTAAGTGTTTTTTAAGTGTTGTCAAACATGTGGTTTTGTGTGTTTCAATGGGAGAAAATCTGGCTCATTATGTCAACATTAAATACTTTACGTGTTTGAGTATTGATCATTTGTAACACTGCAAAGGAGAAATACTACACCAGAAGAGCTGGCAGAAGACCAAGACTTGTGTAACAAACCAGCGCTGTGTAGGGGGGATCAAAGAAAACTAAAATAAACTACTCCAAGTTTTTATCTATAATCTTTCACTTATCATCGATCAGCTGATAAGCCTACCAGCTCTGCTTCCTACCAACCAGCTGCCCGTGTTGTAAATCTTCAGGGCACGGCACCAAGGAATGTGCTCCCTTGATAAACATACACAATCAGATGTTAAAGTTATTTCTCTGAGTAACGTTCCTGCACACGGCTCGGTCATGAGCCCTTGGCCAAAGTCACAGGCGCAGGCTCTGCAGAGTGCTTTAGAGCATTCCTTGAAGTTTTTCTGCAGACGAGTCTCGAATTTCACACTTTATGGGACTCTGCTGGGTGAGAGAGCGGCTATTCCAAAACCACAGGTGTATCTACTCCCATGGGCCATTTGGATGTTCAGAGATTTGAGCAACTGGACATACTTAAGAACAGAAATACGCCTTCTGTTTCACACTACAAAAGCTTTAACCACTGTTAAAGGATGAGTTCAACCAAAAATAAAAACTCAGTCATTATCTACCCTTATGCCGGTGAAAAGTGGGATGAAGTTTTGTACTCCACACAATATTTCTGGAGCTCCAAAGCAGAACAGCACCGCAGCGTTTTCATAAACAGCAGAAGTGGATGGGGACTTGTTTTACATCGTGGGGAAAAAAACATCAGGAAAAAATCCAAAAATGGCTCTATACATCAGTATGAGGATGAGTAGATAATGACCGGATTGTAAATTCTGTGTGAAGTTATCCCTTAATGCACATTTCCACACAGATTTCCCCCTTTGACAACATTCAAACAGTGGTGAGTAGATTGAGTTTGATGGCTGCTGTCTTGAGGTAGAGAAAAGGAGGTGATAGAACGCCTTTCACTGGCACTAAATGCCATTAAAAGATATAAACAAGTTGTCTTGAAGGACAGTCAATGCCTTTTTCTTCAAGGCTTGAATGACCTCAGCAGGCACTTGGCTGTTCCGGTAAAGGTATTATTGAAATTCGACATTGAGAAGCTGCATTAGTGGTTTAGCTGTGGTGCACACTCACACACACAGATACAGTCCAGGGCCAAACACCATTAAAGCTCACAGACAGAGACGCACTGTTTACCCCGCAGGCCACAACAAGACAGCCGGCCGTCACAGGACAACATGGTCTCACGGTTCTACAGGCCAGTGCTTAAGGATAACAATGTAACCACTGCGCTGATATCAATCACAGAAAAAGCGCAACAGAGACACAAAAGATGAATAGAGGCACATGAAGATGATCTGTGGGTGTTTTGTTGCAGTTGAATTACAGGCATAAACTAAAAACACTATGTCTCACTATTGTCACTATTTTCTTGGCATTGATAATACGACATTGGAACAACATTCACATGTGATTCATGGGGCTTTAAAATAGTATTTAATCTTAGCAACAGTAGAGCAGCAACGGTTATTCAACTAATCAAATAGTTGACTGAAAGAAAAAAAAAAAATCGGTCAAAATCAATTAAATGTCTCAGTCACTTTTCAAGCAAAAATGTCAAACATCTGCTGGTTCCAGCTTCTTAAATATAAGGATTTGCTGCTTTTGTTTGTCATTCATGATGGTAAATGAAGAGTCTTTGGGCGGTCAAACCAACCAACCAACAGACGGACATTGCCATCGCTAAAGCCACACTGCTAGCATGGCTAACTCAATTGTTGCATACAATTGCTTTTGACAAGGATCAATATCTACATGGAAGCATGCCTGTTTTTCTATTTTGTAGAAGAAACGACATAACTGTTCATTTTAAAAGAGACCTAAATTATCAGATATTAAAGGATTGTTGTCCAAAAATGTTCTGTAAAAGTACCACACTTGGTAGCTGCAGTGAATTTCTCCATCGGATATTAAAATGGCTGTCGATGGAGGGAGACTTTAACACCATCTATCCGTGTGAGGAAGGCTGCAGACAGATGTGAACACTGACCCACTCTTCCTCGTCTAAATCTGGGGAAGAGCGGGGGGGATCAGAGTGTCAGGGCCGAGTCTGGCCCGGGGTTAATCCGCTGCCGGCTAATAGCCCTTGATGATATACGTGGTGCAGCTGTGGCAGGAAGGTAGGCCAACAGCTGTGGCCCACAGACCGATTATCAGATTTCAGCCACAGACGGCAAACAAGCCGACAAACAAGCAACACAACAGAGTCTCACCTCCCGCTGTGGGAGATGGAACAAATCAAAAAATGGCCTGAAGGTTTGTTAGCATTTATGGAAGGAGATTTAAAGAAACGTTATCCCTCCTTGGATGCTCTTTTATTCAACGTATAATCAATCAATGATGTTCAATCCATTACTGGAGATACTTTGTGATGTTGGGCTGTAATTTAACACTTTGGTCTACATGACTTCCCTAAACCACCCACATTTACTGTCATAAAATTGAAACTGCGATCCACATCAGACTGTACAGACTTCAATACAATGCTGCATCACTCACGTGTTGAAAATAAACAAAAAATGTCAAAGTGGTGGTAGTTACATTCAAATAAATTCAACATCAACACTAAAACCAGTGAATATTCAAGACTTTTGACCCACATCTAATGGCAGTAGTTGGTCACCAGTGGAGTTACTTGGTAAGTTTTGTCTTTTAGCTTTTTGGGTGTTGCTTATTTATTATCTGATCCAGCTAATTCAACTTTTGTAGACAGATATGTTAATAATAATGTTAAAAATGGCACACACAATACAGTGCAAAAAATATCAGTTTAGCGAATTACAAAAGTAGCTACTGTTTGCTTGTACCCGGTTTCACTTGTGAGATAACCGCTAACTAGCAAACCGCTAGCAACCAAAACAACACAATAAAGACAGTCGATTTAGTATAAATTTACACTAACGCTATGCAGCTAAAACTATTTAACAGAGGTAACCATTCTGAAATAATGTCCTAACTAATGAGACAAGACATGAATGAAGTGTTAAGCTATACGGAACAGTAGCTAACCTAGCAGGGCTCGCTCTGGCGAAATTAAGTCCTTTAAGGCAGGAACACACCGGGCCAACCGTCGGAAGCTTTTGGATTCAGTCGGGAACAAATCTGTTCGGTGTGTACAGCTTTCAGAGCCGCGCGGAGATCGTCTGATCCGACTGAACATGCAAACTCTGAGGAGGTTGGCATTCGGCCGTCTGAGCCATTGGATACTGTGATTGGCGGTGTGCTAGCGAATCAGCGAGGTGTGTGGGCGGGCGGAAGTGGTGCGGTTTCTCCTTATTACTTGTTCCCTACTGCGACGACGTCTTAGTAAAATAATGAGGCCGAGAGCACACAACGCGAGTGTCAGCCATAGTCATCTTTCCAGAAATGCCAAGTATTTAGTCCACAAATGTCGATTCAGCGAATACTGAATCAATACTGTGTGCACCTTGTTTTTATCTGCACTCTGTTCTGTCATTTCCTGTTTTCATGTTTTGGAGTACTGGCACAAGACTAGCGCCACCCGCTGTTAAGGAGGCTTACTGCATCTCGCGCAAGCGCAGAACGTACACGCTGCTGTGGAGTTGGCAGCACGTTGAAGCGGTGTGTACATTGCAACTTTTCTGCCGTCAGACGAGAGGCAACAGAGCGGTCGGATAAAGGCACTTGGCGGTTGGTTTGAGTCTGGGCGGTGTGTGGGAGCCTTTAGCCAACACTAGCCTTTTTCATTAGCTGCTAATCCTTTGCTAACTCGTGAAAGCTGCTAAACATTTCACCTTCCTTTATCTTTTCCCTCTTTTAATTTTCCCCTTTCCTCTAATTTCAACTGGGTGGTCAATAAGTGTCAGTTGACCCCTGTATAATAGCTCCATTGATGACATGAATGCTTCGGGGCAAAGAATTTTATTAGAGGAGCTACTTAACTTAAGTTGTGAGTTTTTTCTATAGCGCACATTTTATACCAATAAATGTGTGCTGGAATCTGAACTTCAAGCAACAGTTTGAAACAATTCCATACATGAATATGTCGGTTTTACTATTTTACTGTTGACTGGCGAACAACAAGTCAAAGGGGTCAAAAGACTGAAAAAAAGAAAATTAAGCATCATGGCGCTAGAATCACTGCTATGTTGTGTCAAAAATATGTTTGCGAATCTGTGAAATGACCAGTTGAATTTATTTTTTTTTTTTACAGTCCACTTTAACTGGAACAAGATGTCATGTGAGTAACGGTGCCAAGGGATGGGAAATGCTCCCATTCTCTCACACCATATGATTCACTGGGTTTGGTGACACAGGGGACAAATGAATGAATAAAAAGCCATAACTTCATTAATAATTGAATCTGACACAGCTGTGCTCCTCAGCTGCACATGTTGCAGGCTGGAGCCTTAAATAGCCAGCACTCAGTTTTGTTATGTAAAGCCAAGTATGATAAAAACTTGTCTCGACCTAGTGAATTATTCATTGTTTTTGCCTCATTTTTTGTCGGGGAGATCTAAAAACGGCCCCAAATGTGGAGCCAAATCAAACAAGATTGGATTATTCAAAATATATTTTTGTAGAATCTAGGAGTAATTCAAGTTTTATCCAACAATACAGCCGTTTTTAGCAGCTTTCAAATACTCAACACTTGGCTAACAGACAGGCACATGGTACCCCCTAATGCATTCAGTGTTAATGAAGTACGATAGAATACATTCCCCAACAGACGAAACACAAAAGCTGTGGAAAACAAAAATGAAACTGCCTGGTTTAATACGACTTACAAGTTTACAGATCAAGAACCAGCTGATCCTCTGAGGCTGACTTACCAAAGAAGCATGGAAACAAAATTTAAAATGATCTGTTATCTGTGCAGACATCATTACAGCTGACTATCTGTTGGTAGACAGGATGCTACATGTGACGAGGCTGAAGCCTCACATGACAACATGTCGTTCAGGATGTAGCCTCAGGTGCTTTTCAGACAAACAACGTGAAGCTATGACAGTTCACAAATAGTGGATATTCATCACATACTGTCATTTATGAGCCAAGAAGAAACAAAAACACTTTTGTGAATCATAAAATCGAACTCACGGTCTTTAAAAGTACCCCATGGGTGTTTTATTATAAAACAAACATGGTCTTGTTGTTTACTTACAGAGTTATTCATTGTGTGTGTCTTCAAGCATGTTAAATGCCTTTCCTTTGCACTGCCTTCTGACTCACTATTGTTTTCTCCTGTTCTTGTGGAGACAACAAGGATTTTACACAATGTTGTATTTTTGTTGCATATGAAATGACCATTTATTTTTCTACATCTTTCCTGGGCTACACATATTTGGCAGTAACGGCAACCTCTTACTTTGAATATTGTAATTATGAATGTATCAGACATTGTTTCAAAAAAGAAATATAAACTTTGAGGAATTGAATATCATATTTTGCTAGCACAAAATATGATATTCAATTCCTCTTTAAATACCAAGGCAAAAATTTCTTAGCATTTACTGACAATCATCAAAGATTGTGTTGTTTTAAACACGTGGTATAAAAAAAAGGATGGAATCATCAATACTTCTGATGAACTTAAAGGTCCAGCGTGTAGGATTTAAGGGGCTCTTTGGTCAGAAATGTAATATAATATTCAAAGTTAAAGTTGATGATTGATTTGCTGCCTTTCTATGTCTTACATGACAGTAAACAGAATGTGTTAACATTCTGGATGGTCAGTCGGACAAAATAAGAGATGTGAGGTGGCCACTTTAGTTTTAGCGAAACTGTGACAGGCATCCTGATAATTTACAGACAAGGCAACTACTCAGCTGATTTGCAAAGAAAATCGGTAGGTTAATTGCAGCCACAGTGTAGCTGCTGGCTTGGTGTTCATTTAGCTGTCTCTGTTGTCGGAGCGGGTCAATGAAAGAGCGACTGACTGAAAATAATGAGGATTTGGGCCGACCGTGTACCAACATGACACTGATTTCTGAAAACTATTTTTTTGTGTTTAAAAATCAGCATTTTTTTCCATCAGCTTCAGGTTGTATTGTACACAATTTTCTTGGTCTTTTTTGGCTTTTGCAGTCCATTCTCTCTTTCTACTACTTCACTAGTACCCAAAATCTCCTTTCAGACGAGTTTCTTACAAAATGAGACATCCAGCATGTGATAGGAGTGACGCTAACTCATATAATTTGACATAAATAAACTCTTGAGCTTGTAAAAGAATTGCAGGAATGCTAATTCCTTTCCTGGCAGCAGTTACGGGATCTTTTGCAATCTCAAAATCACTCTATGACGACTTAAGGCGATGACTCTCAATACAATTACGCAGTGGTTTGGAATAAAAGTCCTCATTCAGGTTTTTTTCTCTCCGAATACGGGATACCATCAAACTTCCTAAAGTGTCTCCATCTTAAAATGCTGCGACTGAAAAGGCTCTTATATAAAGTAAAAAATATAAAGGGCCGCTGCCTATTAGGTCAGGCCCAGCCACGCTTGAATAGAATGACTGTGAAAAGTCAACATTTTTCTGCTCCAGCCCATGTGATGTGGTGTGAGAGGCATGCTCAAAGGAATGCCAATGCAGTGAGGGTTTCCCTTGTTTCGCTGCTATGCCTCTCTGTGGTTTAGGAAAGCAAACCCAATGACGCAAAGTGCCATCTGTGGGGTAGAGAGGGAGACAATACGTGCCCCACGGGGGAATAACAAGTGCCTGCCGCTGCTAATTTTAACTTATAAAAGAGAAAATGAGAGAAAACAGGAGTCTTAGATAAATAACCTCTGACATTTTCATTCAAGTAAATGTCAGATTTGCTGTTCACTGCTGCTGCCGCTGCTGGTTGAGTTATTGTGTTTGCTCTTCTTTGGTTTTTGGGGACTTTTATTTGATAGGCTGCAGTTTGTGTCGAACAAATTAGAGATGAAATCGCTGATATATTGGACATTTTTTTTGGAGTCTGCAGAGGGAAGGAGAAAATCCGATTGAGGCTCTCATATGCCTATTTTAAAATCATTTTGTTTTTTAAAGACTTAGCAAACAACTATTGTTTCCATGATCAACAAGAATGGTGCTCAGTGGTGCGCATACCTCCGCCAAGGCCCAACAGCTCTCATTCATGGGTACAAGGCAACTAAAGACGCCTAATTGTTTCATCGACATCCATACATTATACCCTCAGAAATGAAAGATTAAATTTAAAGAAAGAAAGAAAGAAAAAAATCCTGGATCTGTCCCTTTTTTTGTCCTGATCAGCAGCAAAAATGAATGGGGCCTAATTCTGGGCTGATTCCCATCCTCGATCCAAGTTTAATGGAAATCCGTTCAATAGTTTTGTGTAATCCTACTGCCAAACCAACCAACCAACAAACAGACACGGGTAAAAACATAACCTCTTTAGTGGAGGTAATTAATCAGCTGGTTGTCGGAAAACACTGAATAATTACCTTCACAGTTTCTAAGAGTCTGAACAACAGTCCAAAAACACAAAATATTCTGTTTACGACAATACACAAACAACATAGAAAAGCAGTAAATCATATTGAAGAGTCTGCAAACAGTCAATGATTAATAGTTTTTTGCTTAAATAATTAGATTACTACTAGAATCATTTTCTATCTATTGACTCATAATTTATTGTTGTTAAACCCATTGTGACATTCTCCAAGAAAAAAATCCTCAAATTTCTACTTACAGCCAAAACAAAAACTTTTGCGGTGGCAAATATAAAGCATAAAACAATCTGTAATATTGTTTGTAATATAGGAAGTTGATAGAAGGCGATATAACTTAACCATTATTGGTGTATTTCTAGAATCAACAGATGAGATCGGCAGCTACCATCATCAAACATCTCCACTGCTGCAAAAATAAGAATATACTAATGATAAATAATAATAGTCGATTGTCGATTGTTTAATTATCCACTGGCAATTTTGGCATTGAGGATAATTGATAGTTGTTTGCCAAGAATAAAAAAGACAATAGAGGGATACAGAGACATGCTTGTGGCCCAATGTTGAAGACACAAATCAATAAACAAAGTCTAGGATGTCACAAACTACACATTAAAACATATAAATCTTCCTATTTAACATCAGTATCGTGGAGTTTAAAATATAAAGTTTGTCCCAATGGTGGCACTCATGGGAACCTTCCAACTATGTTATGAGAAATCAGGTGCTCGGAAAATTATTAAAGAAACAAGACTCTGGCGCCCCAGCAGCTCAGTTGGTAATGCATGCGATTCATGTACAGAGGCTTTGTCCTCACTGCAGCGGCCCAGGGTTTGAAACAAACCTGCGGCTATTTGCTGCATGTCAGCCCCCCTCTCTCTCATCCCATTTCCTGTCATCTCTCAAGCTACTCTGTCAATAAAGCCATGAAACGGCCAAAGAAATAGACATATAAATGAGAAAAGAAACAAAACTCTATGGGGATATTGTTGGCAGCTATAAAAGCTGCAACGATTAGCCAATTTGAGAGAAAATTAATTGGCATTTATGTTGATAATTAATCGTTCCAGTCATTTTTCAAGCAGGTATGTCGAACAGTTGCTCCAGCTTCTTAAATGCTGCTTTCATTTTTCATCAATGATAATAACTGAAGAGTCTTTGACTTTTGGACTGTTGGTTGAACAAAAGAAACTACTTGAACATGCTCTGTGAAATTGTATTGCTCATTTGTCATAAATTACTCTACATTCTACAACACGATTGATTGTTAAAATATTTTCATCCCTTGTAGCTGGTAGTTCGACGGCCCAACAATGCTCACATGCCAGATCAAGCTAGCAGATCAAAAACACAAAGTATTTTTGGGTGACTGTTATTAAACTCCAAAGATCGTATTGTTTTTCTTAATTTTCTTAATCACTTCTAAGCTTGTGTTCTAGGGTACTATCAACTGTTATGTTTGACAATTATCAATATTGAAAACGCTTATCAGAGCTCCAGAGTGCGATTATTTTGGCCGCACACGCAGCCAGAAACCTGTCAAGTGCTACTACACATTTTCATTGGTTAAACAAAAGCATGCTTTGCACTTTTATTCCTGTTAATGATCGTTTACAGAATGTGTTGGGGAGTTAAGTTTAAAAGCATTATTGGGTCCACTGAAATGAAAAAGTCAGGGGCCCCAGTGCAACCAGAGCAAACGCTTAGTCTGGAGCCCTGCTGGTAGTTTGCAGCTACAGTCTCTGGAATCTGCACGGACAAAAGATAATTAGTACAACCTCACCAGCAGAAAATCCAACACTGCCTTCTGGGAACAGCCATGAATAAACACCACAATGATGACTGCTCAGCACCCAAGATGACACTAAAATAAAACCCAGACACACCAACCATCTTCCGGTCTGCCACCCACACACACACTCAAACACAATGCCCCCATCTTGGTCTCAAAAAGTCCAGAGCACAAAGAGCCCCAAGGGTTATTTTTAAGCTTCTATCTCTCCATCTCGCAACTCATTGTTTATCGTATTACTGCACGGATACGTGAGTAAACAGTCAACATCTTTGTGAGCTCCGCTGCGACCACAGGGAGAGAAAAGTAACAGGGTGGAGGCTGCTGGTGAGTCATGAATACTTTTGTGTCAATACGCGCTGATCAATAATTGATGTTGGGTGCTGAAATTAAGACGATATGATGCCGCTACATCTTCTCTGTTCTTTCCTTTCTTTGCACCTCCACATGACTCAGAGGATGACTACTCTCCTGTGGGTCAAATCACCCCCTCAAGTTACAGCATTAAATATTCAAGCCGTACCTTTGCATAATTTACTTTGTCAACATACCGAGGAAATGACTTGGAGGAAAAAAAAAAAGAGGGATGAATGCCTTAAGTTTGAGGAGCTCAGCAGAAACATTCAAAACAAACTCCTCTTCAGGCAAAAAGACGCCGAAGGCAGTTTTACTTCGCTGAGGTGGTGGAGACAGCTCTGCTGGCTGTGTGATGCAAGTGAGTCCTTACATGCCTGCGCAGGGATCAAACAGAGTAGATCATTTTATAAAACAGTCACTAATCTAGCGGCATTCAAGGCTTTAAAGTTGGCTGCCTGCATCTGATGGGTGTATCCCAGTTTGAGTAACAGGCTGGCTGATCATCGCTGAGGGCATCTCGCCTTTGTTTAAACAGCGAAGAGCATGTGTTGCTGGCTCTTTGGTACCAGCATAATGGTCTTCCTTGTCATGTGATCGCTGCAAAAAAATTCCAGAGCGGCTACTGAAGCCCAGCGCACATGGCGGCCCTCTCTAACAGATGTTTTTCGTTTGTGCTGCTGCAGTCTCTTTCGGTTCAGAGGCACGGAGCCAGAGAGGTGATTCATGATGCGAGCCTTTTCCTTGTTACAGTCAGCAGACACAAACTGGGCTCCGGGTTAGGAGTAAACACGCCGCTGGTTCTGTTTTGGTAGGTTTTCTATTGTCGTGTTATAATAAGCTCGTAAAGGATTGATGCTAGACGTGATGGATGGGAGAGGACGAGGCCATCTTGCTCATCTGGGTGTTTGCAAGTGATTTATAACAAATAAAGCCCCATACAGTCGCTTTAACGCCGCACAGCTTTACATGAGAGATTACTCTAAATACTGTGAGCCTGAAGTCATTCATGTCTGCAGCTAAATGTGTTTCAAAGTGGGAAATGAGGTCACGTTTTGGCATTAACAGACAGCAGCGAAGGTGAGCGGTGCTTCCCTGGTTTGATGCTCCATTTAATCATCGCAGAAAGGATGCCAGTGGAGGGCGACG
>OMLP01046641.1:0-11615 GCA_900302685.1 Spondyliosoma cantharus
GTAGTTAAACTACAAAAAATGACCCAAAAAGTAGTTGAAATACTTGACGCAGGACAAAATATCAGCAAGTTACAGCAAATTGTAGTTAAGCTATGTAGTTCAACTACATGTAGTTTAAGTCTCCCCAACACTGCACACACACACACACACACACACACACACACACACATACACACCCACACTCACACACACTGAGAGAACACAAAGACAGCTCGAGACAAAGAGGCTTTCTGTACAGACCTGCTGCAGACGCATCCTCTCTGAGGGACTCCACTGTACTCTGTATGAGTTTGAGTGTGTGTGTTTGTGTGTGTGTGTGTGTGTGTGTGTGTGTGTGTGTCTGTGTCTGTGTGTTTTTGTGCATGTAATAAAGAATGTATAGGCTGCAAACTGTTGACACACACTGTCTTTTTGTATTAAGTCCTGAGACTGGAATGTGGCCAATACAAAATGACCGTGGCCCCTGCTTGCCCTTCTCAGGCCCCATTTTTCTTTCTTTCCCCTCCTTCGTTTTTAAAATATTTTTTCTCCTTCTATTCTCGGATTCTTGTCTCTGGCTCTTCCTGCTTCTCTATGTTCATTTTAGATTTCAATCCTTGCGGACACAGAACATGTGTGTGATGATGTGTGTGTGTGTGTGTGTGTGTGCGTGTGTGTGTGTGTGTGTGTGTGTGTGTGTGTGTGGGGGTGTGTGTGTTCGCATTCGACACAGATTGCATCACTGTGCATCACTTTTATTCTCCACAGTAACCAAAGGCTCTGTAACCTGAGGCGTGAAATGATAATGATTCTTCATCAGAGTTCACATGCATATTTTAATATTTATGAATTTCATTTTGAAAAGGTAGAAATTATGAGTAGAAATTAATTAATTAAGTGCTCTAGTTCTTAAGAAGCAAATAGAAAGAGAAAAAAAACTTGGTCTATAGCTTTTTTTGGCACAACTTTGGGGTAAGTGTCAACCTGAGTATGCTAACATGTTTACACTGACAATGTCAAACAGTGATGATGTTTACAATGATCAATCAACATGTTATGTTAGCATGCTAACATTTGCTGATTAGCAGAATAGAGTGAAAGTGTTTGTTTATTAACCTGTTTATGTATCAGAGCAATTTATATTGTGACCTAATGATCACGTTTATTTATTTGTCTATATGTCTGCCTTATTTATTTATTTAAATAAGTAACTCACAAAATAACTTCATTTAAACAGGGAAGAGCCAATGGGAGCAAGCTGTCTTTTCTACAAGGTTGCAATAAATAAAATACAGTTCTAAATATATTAGGGCTTAAAAACATGATTCTAATTACTTACAAGCTTTGTGATGAATTAATACAAATGAATTGCACATATTAGTAAGAAACTCAATATTGTGCTTAAACTTAAGTTATGATAAAATGAAATGGACTACAGTAGAATCTGGGTTTTTCATATCATCCACCAAGCTCTCTTTCTGGTATGTAATAAAAGCTGATTTATGGTTGCACTACCAGAGAGAGAGAAGAACAGACAGGCAGGGTGTCAGCAGGGCAAACCCAGCCTGAACAACTTGTAAACCTAATAAAATAAAACAAAGAAATGCATACATTGACATTTACCAATCAATATATATTTCAATTTTTGTGAGTAGCATATAGGGAATGTAAACTTTGTTTCACCATACTGTATAATCCTGTTGTAAAATGACAGAAACAAATACATCTTGAAGTTGAAACTGTGACCTGCTAGTAGAGAAAGAAGAAAAGTCAGCATGATTCATCTTCTCAGGGCAATGAATATCTGAGTAGAATGTCAAGGCAGTCTGTTGAATAGTATCAGTCAGGATATATCAACCTGAACCTAAGACATCAGACATCAGCTGAGAAGAAGGTTGACATGAAAACACAGACTGTCATTTTGTTCCGGTCTACTTCTGAATGTGATTCATGCCTGAGGTCTGAAGCCCGACAATGTTTCAGTCGAGCTCAGCTTGTTGTGGTGTGGTGTCATCGCGGGGACGTTAATCTGCTCACTTCCAGATCTGTCTGCCTCATCAGCACAATGTCTGCACTGACTACAGCTACAACACACACACACTCACGCACGCACGCACGCACACACACACACACACACACACACACACAAAGATCTAACTGTTAGATGTCCTGATGACCTCACTTTGACCTCAAGAAACTTGAGCGTTGCCCTTGATGTAAACGTTAAGATATATTTTCTCTGAAATTATTAATTTCAGCTACAGTTTTACCACTGAATCAGTCAGTTAAGATATGAACATTAAGCTTTTGTTTAATCGTGTTTCCTTTTTGGATTCCTGGTTAGTTTGGTTGTGGCACAATAAAAAAAAAACTTCCAATACTAATTGACATGTTACTGCTACAAGAATGAACAACGCAGGTCCTTGATCATAAATATGAATCTGAGTATTCTTTTGTTTCTCTCAGGCGATGGAGAGCAAGCTGCTGGTCGGCGGAAAGAACATCATGGATCACACCAATGAGCAGCAGAAGATGCTGGAGATGAAGAGGCAGGAGATCGCTGATCAGGTAAACCTGCGTGTGTGTGTTTATTGAGTCTGATATTGAAGAAATCTACCACCTTTCTTAAAATTATAATGAAACTTATTTTTTCCCAACATTACACATCTGCACTTATGCTACAGTGAGCTGCTTTAAGATTAATAAATGTTTATGAACTAATTAAGTGGAAACTGGAGAAGAGACACCCTCTCCCTTTAACTGCAGCATTAAATACTGAAAATACTGAAGTTCAGGTGCAGTTTTCATCCATCAGCAGACCTTAAAGACTTAAGGTTGACTGACAAAATACATAGCAAAGAGGTCAGGTACCATGAGCAATGCGAGGAGATGCTGTTGAACTGAAAAAGTGACATTTTGACGAATGTTTTCAGACGTGTAGCGAGAGGGAGATTCAGCAGCAGATGTTGGTGCAGGACGAAGAGACTCTGGAGCTGAGAGAGACCTTCACTTCTCTGCAGCAGGAGGTCGAAGCCAAGACCAAGAAACTCAAGAAGGTAAAGGATGCACAGATACCACTCACAATGCAAAAACAAAAGAAGGCACTTTTGAAAAGCAGAATAATGACAACGAACATATATTTTTACATGCTACATCCTTTTCTGCTCCTAATGTCAGTATGTCCCTCTTTACCCCTCTGATCCCCTTGTCCCTTGACCTGGATCCCTAATGACCCCCCGCCTCGGCCAGTACCTCAAGGTTTGTCCTGCCGTCCCCTCCTCTTCCCTGGACCTCTCCCTCCCTCCGTCACTCTCTATCAATCCCGGGCCTCTTCACGCTCTCCATGCTAACCTTCTCAGTCTGTTTCCCTTCAGGATCTCCCAGTAACTCACTCCTAAATCCCCTCAGTGCAAAACCCTAAAACAACACTCTGACCTGACTCACTGAACCTGACAAAATCCCCCCTCCCTGCTCGCCTCGCATCCCAACCCGCTGCACGGCCAGCAGGACTAACCCCGAACAAGCCATTGTGTCAGTGTGGGTGACAATGTGATTCATGATCTTTGCTCTCCTGATGCTCTAACTCGCCACGCGTGCCATCTACCCTCCTCTCATTGCATGGTGCCGCCTCTCCGAGGAAAAGGGATGTGAAGTTTCCACACTGTGATTTCAGAGCTCAGATGACCGCCTGCGAAGCTCAGACAGACTAAGGGTCAAAAAGATTGTTGAGTTGAAAACTGGTTACTGCAGGATGTTTTGCGGTCACAACGAAGTGGTTGATAATAGTCGAGGAGTATTTATTAAGACAAATGTATAGTTGTGCATTCAGGATAGGGTGGTAATATCAGATTTTCGAGAAACGATTATCGTACCCAAAAGAATTCATGATAACAACACTGTTGTGATTTCTATTGAATTTTAAAACAATTTTTTTTAAAACAATAATGCAGTCAGCCAAGCCATTTTTTTACAGAATCCAAACAACACTGTCACACTGGGGAGCTAACTTTTTTTGGGCTGCTATAGAGTGTCTCGCTTTCAGCTGTCACAGTAGCCACACGCTGTAGTCGCTAGCTAGCTAGTTACTGTGTCTTCTTCCTCTTCTTCTTCTTTCTGTGTTATGGCAGGTGGGAACCAGCGTTAAGATGCATTCCCGCCACCTTCTATGACAAAGCCAGAACAAAAAGAAACGGAAATGATTTAAAGGTGCAGTATGTAAGAAGTATGTATGTATGTATGCCATACATAAGAAGATAATCCACTTGTCGGATTTATGCTCAAAACAAATAATTGGGCGTTATATAATTGAAGTAGCCTCTAACTGCTGCTAACTGTATCGTTAGCTCACTTAGCCGTGCAGCTAGAGGTCTGTCCGAGACGTATTGGTGTTTACACTGTTAGCAGAGGACCTGTAGGCCGGGACGGGGCCGGAGCCAGCTGGGTCATGATGAGGTCAACACTGTTTTTTCTTCACATTCAGCTGATCTTTTTTGTAACTTTCATTCAACTAGAATCCTTAGATACTGCACCTTTAACATGATCTGGAATATTTACAGGATATTATGATATTTATGTATTGTGTGTTAATTACACACGCTCACGCTGTGGAAATCTGCAAAACACATCAAAAATAAAATACAGTGCAAATATAATATGATGAAACAATAGTAAAAAAAACAAACAACAAATAAGAACGTGACGGGAAATAAGACCAGACGAGAATGTTGGATTAAAATGAACTGAATTACAAAAATGCTGAGCTAAAAAGGTAAGTAAGTAAAAACTGGAAAAATCATTTCATGTTAACAAGTAAGCACGTCAATTATCCTTGTGCTGTAGCCTCCTCCTACTCTTTTTTGTCATGTCCGTAGTCATTATTTGGGAGAAATGGTCAGTTTACTGTCTTGTAATCAGTTATTTCTTCGTTGGCTCTTTGTGACACCAAAGAACATGAATACACACCAGAAGCATTTAAGTGCTGCTTTAACTACTGCGATTGCCCCACGTGGGTCATGATGATAACTGTTGAATCAAGGAGTTACCTGCCCGGCTTCATGTTGACTTCATGTTTACTGCTCTTGGGTTGTTTGAAAGAACTTGGTGTGAACAGGAACCAGGAACACCTAGTTGTATTTAGTGTGAAAGCAGCAGTTTGGTGTAAAATACTTCAGGAAACACTTTGGAGAACAGGTACACTGATGTTTTCAGTTGACAGTAAACTCTGAATAAAGACGAAAAGTTGCTCAAAGTAGAAGTCATCTTTTAAACCTTTAAAGAAATACCACTGGGTATTGCAGCATCATGCCCTTGTGCTTTATTATTCTGCAACGCTGTGTTTGTGAACATGGAATTCCCTTTAAAAAATTGCAACTTTAAGCTTTAAATCCAATTTTGAGCATTATTTTTGTTACCAGAAAATAAGCCTTCACATCATACAGTTTGTGAACTGCAGTGTCATCTTTCAGGATAACTACACCAGGGCTAAAGTCAGGATTAGCCTACTTGTTTAGAGCCCGGGCAGTCAAAGAATGAACAGTGTGGAAGCTGGGGAGCACAGGAGGAAAGAGGAGGAATGAACCGGAGAGAGGGAGGGCTGCCGTGTTGCCAGGCTCCTATTGGCTGCCCTTTTCTCCCGACACCAGTGCCTCCAGTGCTGTTGCTATGGGCAACCAAGCCCCAGCGAGCCGGAGACCAGTTCATCAGTGAGTACACTGCGCTGGGCAACATCTCTCCTCCTCACCCACTCTGTTTGTTTCTCTCTCCCTCTCTCTCTCTCTCTCTCTCTCTCTCTCCTCGTAGCTGTATGCCAAGCTCCAGTGCATCAAAGCGGAGATCCAGGACGTGAACGACGAGCACGTGAGGAGCCGACAGGAACTGGAGCAAACCCAGAATGAGCTCACCAGAGAGCTCAAATTCAAGTGAGTCCCGAAGAGTCAGCAGAAACAGTGAATATGCCCGGATGGTACACAACACAGAGAGCGCTCACATCAGATACAAACACGCTTCATATGAAGATCATTATCCGAACACTGAGAGAGGCTGAGAGGTGTGAGGTTAAGGAATCAAATCTGTGAGCTGGAACTTCATGGTCGACAAAACTTCATTTTCTAGCTTTTTGTCAACATATATAATTTGCATAATGTCGTGTAGAAGTGCCAAAATAACAACAACAAACTTTATTTTCATAGCATTCGTAACAGAAAATGTAAAGACACAAAAAGGCTACACGAGTAAAAGGAGTAAAAGCCATAAAACAGGCAAAAACACAGCGAAAGAAAGAGAGAGGAAAATGATGCAAATATAGAAATTAATAAAATAATAAATAATTGTAATAAACAAACTCTTTTTGTTTTCATGACTGAATAAACAAACTGGCCTTAAAGGACAACACAATACTGTTTTATTTTGTTTACATGTGGTGGACCCTGCCACCTTTCTAGCTTCAAACAATATTTTAGGGACCTTATTTTCCTCTGAGAACAGCTTGTTTATTCAGCTATAGAAAATAAATATTTCTGACTTTTAATTATTACCTCATTAATACTCTAAGTATTAAGATTCTGAGTTTGATTTTCTTTTCCAAAACCACCTAGTGCCCCTTTAATACCAGGACAACTTTTTGCAGCGGCACCATCGCTAGCATTGCCCATGACAACAAGTCAGGGTGCCGTGGGGCCTGACTGTGTGAGACTAACTACGGTGCAACGCAATGATTAATGTTATTTGTTGCATATGCATTTGCAACATGCAAGTGTCACTTCACAGTCGTGCAAAGACCATAAATTACTCAAACTTATGTAGACAGGGTTGTCCACATACTTTTCTTCATGTAGTGTATTTAAAAATATATTCAGTGTTAAATGACCCTTTTAACTATTTGTCCAAAACAATTCTTCTATAAATCTTTCCTCTATATACTGCAGACAGGCCACATAGACTGGCAAAGAGCTAAAGGACACTCTTAAGATGTTATCTAAGTGCTTAAAGCTATAAGAAAAGAGAAAAAGAGCAGACGATAATAGACACCATAATAATCTGCAGACTCAATCCTCTCTGAGTATTTGTTCCTGATATGACCTCAGACTAACCCTTTGCATTGCCGTGTGTTGTGTACCTGCAGGTATCTGATCATAGAGAACTTCATCCCTCCAGAGGAGAAGAATAAGATCATGAACAGACTGACCTTTGACCCCGAGGAGGATCAGTGGAAGTTTCAGCCTCTTGTTCCTGCTGAAAGGTCAGTGTGGGTTTCAGATGTTGGGATTCAGGCCGTCAGGTGGAAATAATGAACTTAAAAATGTGTTTAATTACAATCGGGGCTCATGACATTTTTGCTCTCTGTGTCACCTGCTCTTCTTCTCAGATCATATCATTTCTGGAAATTTCTAGACAAACAGTATTGATTTCAGATTTTTCAGATTTTTGGTTTGCTTGTTTCTCATTGATCCTCCTCTCTCCCTCTGTTCAGTAAATCCTGGCAGATGAAGAAAAGGCCGACATCTGCAGTCGGATACAAACGGCCAATCAGCCAGTACGCCAGGGTCGCCATAGCGATGGGAGCTCACTCCAGATACAGGGTAAGTGTGCGTGTGTGAGTGTGTTCAGGAGGATTTCTGTTGAATGGGAAACTTTGTGGTAACGAAAATGTGGAAAGCTAAACTAACAATGCTAAGGCTAAAACCTTTACCCTTCACTTTGCAAAATGCAATGCATGAAACACCTTTACCTAAATGGCTCATCCGTCTGTCTTCAGGCTGAGAACATCATGTTTCTGGAGCTCGACATGACTCCTCCAAATACCGCCTCACTGGATCGCTCGGCGGAGGCGGAGCTGAACCAAAGTCACTCTGTGGACAGCTCGCCCACCAAGGACAGAAGCGTCCGCAAGTCTCGATCCTGGTGAGCCTGAAAAACCCTGAACCAGATCCTGACTGAGATATATTGAGATATAGTACCGCTGCATATGTTGGCATGTTCGCATATAGAAATAGCAGTACAGAAATGGTCTAGGCTCCTTTTCAGGGCATTTTGAAGCCTATTTTTCTTGATTAAACATACAAAATAAAATAAAAAGCTAATTCAAGGCATTAAAAATGTTTGTCAAAACTCCAGTATCGGCTGTACCGCTTTACTTTGAGTACTGATTTAGTCTTGTCCTGCTTTTACTGGCCTTTGTCTGACTGGTGTAAATGGTTCAGAGTCAGCACATCTCTAAATGAGATTATTCAGGATTAGCCACACCCTGTCTAGGCGGTCCTAATCTGATGGTTTACTGTATCTCTCATTTGCTGAGCAGCCTGTAATCTCACTGTTGCTGCGTAATCTCATTAACCTGCATCTAAACTGGATGTAAAGGTTGAGATTATACATTATACGCATTTTGATTCTTATTTCTGCCGCTTCTTGTTTTTTTTTTTGTTGCAGGTGTCAGACCCCAAAATCCATAACCTCCTCTTCTTCTAATGTTTCCCTGGCGGCGTGCCACACTGCCACACCTATGGCGGCACAGTAAACCCTAAGTGGAGAGAGTTTTTTTAATCTTTTTTAATTTATTGTATTCCTCCCCTTCCTCCTATTCCTTTTCTTCTCCTCGCCCTCTTTTTGGCCAGCGATCCTCTCAAAGACTTTGAAATGAGGCTGGGCCACCTCTACTGCATCCTGAGAGGTGATGGACATCATTTAAGAGTCGTAAACAAGGAAGTAAACAAGGACACTAAAGGACCTGACATAAACCTCAGAAAACATCAGTTCCTCCTGTTCTACGGATGGAAAGACTCAACAGAACGCCTCTTCTTCTTCCTTGCATGTTTGAGACCAAGAGCCTTGGATCATCCTCGAAAAACAACTGGCTGCAGTGCTGTACTGCCCAGACTGTTGTGTGTGCGTGTGTGAGTGTGTTATCTGTATATACTGGACTATATGATTGCCATGTTATGTTTCTAACTGTGACAGCTTGAATCGCCTGTAAGATAAGTGTAAATAGTTCATGTATCTTGGATTTTTGGAGCAGGTTTGGTCTGTTTTCTGTGTAAAAGAAGAGACTGAGAAATTAATTCATAGAGGATGAAGGTTAATGTTCATGTTGGCTGTAGAAAACGATGTTGTAATTATGTTGCCGGTCAGACGAGGTGCTCTGAAACCTGAATGATGACCTGTATTGTACCTGTTGTGTCGCATCATTGTGCGTGTCTGATTTAAAAAGCAATGCCTTAAAATAATCTCATTAAAATAATGAAAATAGTGAGGCATGTCACACTTTCAAAATACATTTACTGGGATTTGTATCATAATGCATAGCCATTAAAGTCAGGAACCATTAAATATCTTATTTTGGTCAGGTTTATTAAACCTTATTACCCATTAATGGCTTAAAACTGAACTTTCTACTCAAGTTGGAAACATGTGGCCACACAAACAAACTCAAAATGTTTTATTTCAGTTAATGGACACAATTGGTACACAAAACGAATTTTCAATGAAAAATCAAAAAGTGATCAAAAAAAATATTTATCTGTATAAGTGTGCAATATGTTTTGAACAGTTTTGCCGCTTTACATTGCCCACAAACAGCCCTTTCCTTTGGAACTACATTCTGTCAACCGTACAACCTCCGTATTCCTACACAGAAGTGGAATGTAGTGCCAAAGGAAAAGGCTGTTTGGCAATGTAAAGCAGTAACAGTTTTCAAAACATAGCATTCAGAGTACCTCAAACAAGCCCACATAAAAAAGGAATGATAAAATTCCACTTGAGACATTTGTGGGCAAATAATAATTAAGAGTGAAAGTTCACTGTTGGCCAAAGGAACAGAAGTTTAACGAACAAAAATTAATTTTCTGTAGCTGGGGGCCAAACTCTGGCGTCCCCCTGAAACAAACAAGCAAAACACTTTCTGATGTATGATGACAGGAAACTCAAATGATATGGTTATTTATATGATATATTTGGTCATATACAGCTTGTTTGATGATGATGATGTCAAGAGCTTCATTCCCACAGCAGCTACTTGAACCATTCAGGTTGATGAATACACTTTAGGTCTCTGTTCATGTGTTCATGTGTTCGTGTTCACCTGTTCACAGACTGTTGGCTGTCTGAGTTGAAGTGCACCTCACTGGCTGGTTCGGACAGCAGTCTGCAGTCGGTTGTGTACAGTTTAGTGTCACAGGGTTTGTTACTTGTTAGAGGTTAAGAGGACCAGACAGTGGGGGTCAGGCTGACTAATTATCACTGTATTATTGATGCCAGAGATCCAGTTGCAGCAGAACCTCCTGATAGCACAGAGTAGTGTTTTACTTGTGTGTAGAAACAACATTTATGACCATTAATGTGCAGCAGCTCTGTTGTTTTTTTTAAAGAGTTTTTTAAAATACTTTATACATGACACTG
The DNA here is from genome assembly GCA_900302685.1 of Spondyliosoma cantharus. Classification (NCBI taxonomy): domain Eukaryota; kingdom Metazoa; phylum Chordata; class Actinopteri; order Spariformes; family Sparidae; genus Spondyliosoma; species Spondyliosoma cantharus. Next base: position 10,369 of record OMLP01046641.1, read on the forward strand.
TCCCCCTTCTGTATAAATGCGTCAAGACCCAAACATCAAACCATATCATCGGTAATATCTGATCACTTGCAAGCAGGTTTCGCTTCATTGAGAAGTCAGGCCTGGATTATTTTGTGGACGAAACAAGACAATTGAGGACGTCATCTTGGACATTTTTCATATAACAAATGATGGATAAATCCAGAAAATAATTTTCATAATGGATGAATCTACTAACACCTATTTTAATTAATATTATTAGGTGATAACATGAGCTAAAACGGTCCAAAAATGGAATAGAAGTGTCAGACGTTTCCCAGAGCTCAAGGTGACCTCTTAAAATTGCTGCCAAAAGTCCAATATTTTAAGTTTCAGACATCAAACAGAGAAAAGCAGCAGTTACTTATATTATTTGTTGCTAATATAAGTTAGAAACAGAAAATATTTGACATGTTGACTTGAGCGGTAGCCTGCTAAAATGATCTGATATAAACCAAACCAGAAAAGAGTTCATTCAATTTCGTTCGTTCAATTCATTCTGTGAAAAAGTGCTGTTTTCATTGAATTCCTAAATCTGTGTTAACCTACTTCCAACGCTGTCTCCGCCATTTACAGACACACACTGAGGATTTTATGTGTTTACTCATTAGTGCATGGGTACATAATTGACCCAGTTTGCTATCCCAAAAAAATGTGACTTTAAATGCTCCAAGGCTTCGTGACAATGTTCAAGTCTGTGCTGAATAATGGAGGTTAAAATACATCCAACTATACCTTTTATTAAAGCGAAAGAAGAACCGCAAATTGAAGTGCATTACTGCAAACTGAGTTGAGTTTAATCAGGATAAGACGAGCATTTATTAGATAACATTCTCAAGCATTTTAGGGGGCTTTTTGTCGGGAAAGACAAAAATGAGAAATTAGTCTACAATACTGAAAACTGCTCAGTTAAATTTTGCTGTTTTATTTGGCCTGTGTAATGCAGCATCCATCATCTCTACTGCTTCAAAATATCCATTAATTATAGTCCAAAAATATGGCAGACGTTGATGCAAGGATGAGTGTGACTGCGTTAAATTTTTTAGGAACAAAACAAGCACTTATTACCAGTCTGTGTTGCCTCTCATGTACAAACATATGTCATATTATCCTGTGAAATCATCCATGTACGTTTCTCATCTTTGTCAGGGCTGTAAAATATTCTACAAATGTGTGTGTGAGTGTGTGTGTGTGAGGGCTGTGGGGGAGGGGGAGGATGCCGATGGAGG
>OMLP01046641.1:13031-30935 GCA_900302685.1 Spondyliosoma cantharus
ATGCATATATGTACACGCACAAACGCACACACACACACACGCACACACACACACACACACACACACACACACACACAGGTCTATAAATTATAAATTCACTATTATAGTCTAAGTCTTATCAGAAGGCCTAACGGAGGTCTCTTCTTCCTCCCCCGCCTGTCCACATTTAATATTTAATGAGCAGAGAGCAGCTTTATAAGGACAGTGGGAGTACATTTTTAATTTCAGAAACACTTAAATAGTTATATAAATATTAACCACTACGGTTATTAAATTATTAATCACAGTACAGAATCCTGTCCGAGACAGTGAAATAAAACAAGTGTGTGTAGTTATTGGCCAAGAACTCCCACATTGAACATCTGACATCGAACAGAGCATTGTTATTGTTATCGACCTCATTCCCCTCATCATTGATCACACATATTCATCCAGGTTCTCTTATTATCATGATCATCATCATTTTGGTTCCATTTTTATTGATTCCTGGGTCACTAGCTTCTACCAGCTTTTCCTTGTTTTGTTTTTTTTTTATCAGAGGCTGTGCAGTGAAATGTTGCATTGCTGTACACTTATCCCAGCTGGGAAAAATGTGACTAGTCTTGTTTTTGAGGCAGCCATACTGTGGAGAAGCAGCACTGAGGCCAACAGTCAGTGGACTCTAACTGGGCTGATGCTGCCCTCTGCTGTAAGAGGAAGATTATGTAGCTTCTTCACCCACTCAAAGCTCAGTTTCACCTGTAAAATGCTGTATATCCACTGGGAGTATTAAGTATTCATCAAAAGAAAGGTTTTCAGTTTTTTTAAAACATTTCCCAACTTCCAGAAAAGGCAATGTGCCACTAAGCTCCTCATGTAACCGAACTCTACACAAGTAAATCATTGCAACGATTTAAAGGAGCAATTCAAGTTTTCGGGAAGAAATTTTAATCAGAAAGATCTTCATCTTTATTTATGCCTAAAGAAACTAAATAAACAAACTCTCCTCATTTTCATGAATAAACAAAATGAACTGACAACACAATTTCATACTGTTTAACCCTGTTTATATGTGGCGGACCCTGCTAACTTTCCAGCTTCAAACAGTCATCTGGGGACCTTATTTTCCTCTGAGAACAGCTTGTCTATTCAGTTATGGAAAAAAAAATATTTCTGACTTTTAATTATTACCTCATTAATATTCTATGTATTAAAACTCTGAGTTTGAATTTCTTTTCCAAACCACATAGTGCCCCTTTAATACCAGGACAACTTCACTAGCATCACCCAAGACAACAAGTCAGGGTGCCGTGTGGTCTGTTTGTCTGAGTTTGTATTCAACTCATTAATATTAGTATTCTGAGTTTTACTTTCTTCTCCAAAACTACATAGTGTCCCTTTAAGGTTAGAATTACTGCCTCTAGTCATACAGAGTTCTGTCTGTGGTTGTTGTCAGCATGAGACAGAATAAATATATTATTTCCCTACATGTTATACCTGATATACCTGAGGGCAAACTCAGCCTGTTTTATATGCTGGCTGAGTTTGCCCTCTTTTATTTTCTCCAGGTTTAACATGAACTGCTATGAACTGGGGCAGAAGAAACTGATGTAGGTCACACAGAGAAGTGAAAACAGCATCTCTGATGAGCCTTCAGACACAGTGTCAGAGGAAACACTAAATTTAATGCAAACTTTTCATGCAAGGTTAAGAATGAATGTGTGTCTGCTGGAACAAAAACAGCGAGTGACTGTGGCTTAAAAATTGGGTTACTCTTACTGAAGTCTCACCCATTTTGCAACCGATGCTAGTCTGTATCCAGTGACTTGGCACATTCTTTTTGGTCATGCAGTAAACTGTACACATATCGGAAGAAATATTTCGGGAAGCGGTGGGATCCCTACCCACTCATAGCTATTCTTGGAGCGACTAGTTCTGTGTCTCGTGCAAATAAGTATGATAAAAAACTGCTGTTTTGTTTGGATTGGTGATCGGAAAAAAAGTTAATCCTGCGTGTGTGGAAAATGGAAGCCATTCCCACATAAGACATGTGGTTGATAGAAATGTCAAACACATTACATCTGGAAATACTGAGACTCTATGATGAAGGCAGAGGAGATGTGTTTGATATGACCTGGGACCCAGTACTGAAAAGAATAATATGCTCTGTCTTTTTCCTTTTTTTAAAAAGGATGATACTTCTTTGTATTTGATTCAGTCATGACTGTGGTTATTGTTACTGATACCTTCTGGATGTGCTGTTTTTTGTTTTGTCCTCTTTCTTTGCAAAGTTCTTTCTTCTTTTCTTTGCAAAGTGCAAAGTTCAAAACAAAGAAGCAAAATGCAAGAAACCAAAATGCAAGAAACCAAAATCAAGAAACACAAACCTATGACATGAGAGGGGGCAAGGCAAGGCAGGAACAAGAAAGCTTGACCAGGGATGACACAGACGAGAACAGGGCCAACGTGGACATGAACCGAGGGAACAAAGACAACGACCGGACAAGGAGTGCAGGGAAGACACAGACTAAATACACAGACACTAATGGTGACGAGGTACAGGTGAGGAGAGAGAAGGGAGGAGGCCAGGTGAGGTAACGAGGAGGGAAAAAGCACAGAGGACAAACACTGACAGACAGAGGGAGACAAACACAGAGACACTGACAAGACACAAGAGGCATGGGAATCAAAACTTAAGACACAAGACATAATATACAGAAAACAGGCATGACAAATATCCTCTTTAGTTCAGTGCCGGGTTCCACAGACGATTTATCAGCCTAGGGCATAGGTGTCATTTCAGTTTTATAGGGTATATACTTTAAGCGGGGGATACAGGGGTCCATCCTTAAAGGAATTTGGATCATCAAACAATCAATTTTCTACATCCTGGTGTATTTCTATGCACCAGTTTGTGCCTTTTTCTGCACGATTCATGTTGAAAATATCTTAATTTATGCTAATTCCATGCAATTCAAAACATAATGGACTATAAGGCTAAAAGTCCTCTGCTGCTGTAATGGTTTTATTAGCTGGGACAAATGCACATGTTATAAATACTGATGAGTATGTGTAATCTGCACCCCCTCTGAAATCTATGCCGATGTTACCAGCACGCCCTGTTGTCTCAGAGTGTTTTCAACTTAAATCTCCCAGAAGTCCTTCATCTATCCATTATCCAAGCCAGCCTCTAGTGATCTTGGAGGGGCTGGAACTTCATCCAGCATTCACTGGAAAAGAATTGTGTCTTTTAAAGCCAAAAAGGCTTTCAGGACTGTTCTGCAGCAACCCCTGCTGGTACAATGATAGACTCACACAATGATGTCTAAACACAATATCAACAAAACCTACTCTCTGTCTTAACTCATCCCCAAAACCCTTTAAAAAAATCAGAAGCAGAAGCAACTTTTGATTCAATGGTAATTATTTTCTCATCTTTTTATTCCTGAGATAAATTTTGATTTACATTTATATATACATTAATTACAAATTTCAACACACAGTCTTATTACATGATCATGGATAAGTAATTTACAGGTTTTTATACATCTTTATGATTTTTTTTTCTGAGATTACAGTATCTTGCACTTAGAAATTCAGATTTTATGAACTCAAATTAACAATATGGAACCTCTGTTTAATTAATTATAATCTAAATGATCAAGTATAGCAGACTAATATTTTGCTAACAAAAGTTGCTAACATTTTTCAGCGTGTGCAATTAACATTTAAGTCAACTTAACTCTGAGGTGATCAGTCATCTTTTATAATCAACAGTGTAGGCATCATTCTGAAAGAAAACGCATATCTGTTCCCCTTTAGGTACTTTTACTAGTGTGAGACCTGAGCAGAGTACTCTAACAGAGGTACATTATAGAAACCAGAAGGAAATTCACATGTGAGCTCTTTGACGGGACTCAGGAAGGTCACGTTTGTGTTGCTCAGCCAAGTCAGGAAGCTCTTCAGGTTTGGATCGCAGCGAAATCGGTTCACACTGAGGTTGAGTGAGCTGAGAGAGTGAAAAGCGGTGGGGTCAGGGGAGGCGATGAAGTTGTTAGACAGGTTGAGAACTTCAAGACTTTTTGGTAGGATGTCAGGCTGGAGATAGGTTAAGGCATTGAATGAGAGATCCATTGTCACTACTGATCGGAGACCCTTGAAAACATCCTGAGGAAGAGACTGCAGTGCATTGGAGCTCAAGTTGAGAACAGTCACATTTCTGAGGTAGTCAAACAGATTCAGGCATCGCCCCTGAGACCAAATCAACTGCAGAGAGTTGCTGTGAAGATCGAGAGTTTGGAAATTATTCAAATCAGCTGCTGATACTTGTCTATTGAGTTTGCACTTCCTGATGGTGTTTCCTCCATAGAAGAGATGCTGGAGGCGCTCCAGTCGAGCCAGAATGGTGTAAACATCCCCTAGGTCTGTTAATCTGTTGTCCCTAATGTCCAGATGCATGGCATTATCGGCAAACCGTGTGAGACTAAATACTGATGAGGAGGTCAACTTGTTGTCGTTCAACAGGAGATAATCCAAGCTGGGTAGAGATGCAGGGAAGCCAAGATCTCGCAAAGAGTTTCCTGTTAGAATCAATGCTTTCAAGTTGTCAAGTCCATCAAATGAGCGAAAACCAAGTACACCAATGTGATTGTGAGACAAGTCCAACACTTTCAGGTTTGTCAGAGAGGCAAAAGTGTAAGAATGGATTTCCCCGAGCAGGTTGTGTGACAGGTTGAGCATTTTCAAATGACCCTGAAGACCTTCAAAGGCATCCCTGTGGATCTGGTTCAAGCTGTTCTGAGAAACGTCAAGGATTGCGACCTCTTTCAGATGACTAAAAACCCCCTGTTGCAATGAAAAAATCCTGTTTTTCGACAGATCCAAAGTGAGGATGGAGCTGTTCTTCAGGCCCTCAAACGTGCTGCGGTCTGGATCAGGGAGATTATTAAATGAAAATCCTCTACCCATGTGTCCTGACAATTTGAGACAGGAGATCTTCGTTCCCTCAATGGCTCTGAAGAGCTGCTTTGATTTATGGATACTGAGCCCGTTGTTTGACAGGTCGAGTGTCTGAAAGGACAATCCTCTGAAAGGCTTCCCACATGTCTGCCAGTCAAAACCTTTACTAAACATGGCCTTTAATAGAACGGAGTCCAAGTTCAGAACTTCAAAGTGCTTTCCCCGGAAACCAACCAAATCGGACTCACAGATTTTGTCAATCATGTTCAGCTTGAGATTTACATCTTTCAAATTAGTCATGTTTGCAAAGAACATTGCAGGCTGGAGTCTCTTAATCTTGTTACCAAAGAGGTCAAGAGTCTCTAAAGAAGACAGTGGCTCCAGATAGTTCTCCATCAGTAAGGCGTCTTCAAGTGAGCAGTAATCCAGGTAGAGGTTCTTCAAACTGGACAGTCCCTGGAAAGCCTTTGGTTCCAGCCGAAGGCCTTTGTTGAAGCCGAGCACCAGCCTCCTCAGGCGTCTTTGTCCACTGAACGCATTGTTCCTAATCACAAATGCAGAAACATACTGTTGTCCGAGGTCCAGCTCCTGCAGCTCCTTCAGGCCTGACAGGGAGGTGGAGTCGATCTCAGCAATGCGGTTCATCTCCAGGTACAGGTGGGTGATGTTGGGAGGGAGAGGAGGAACTGAGCGGAGGTTCTTGGACGCACAGTTGGCTACAGAGCCGACAATGAGGCATGATGGAGAACAACCTGGCACCTGCAAGAGAAAATTTGAAATGTGAGTGTTTTTATTAAGTAATAATAACAACTTAAAGGTTGATTGTTGAGTCGAATTCCCAACTTGGGTGAAGAGATGAGAACAGGAGAAGACACGAGTGTCAAAACTCAACACTAACATTATTTTTAGTCATGATGCAGCTGTCTGGGGAAAAAAAAGCAAAAATAACTATGTTGTCTGTACGTCAAACGTTGTGTAAATCATTATCTTTAACACCCTTAACATTATACTCAAATACAAATCATTTTTACTCATTAAATCAATTGTCCATCAAAAGCAACACAATCACCCTTGCAACAGCTGTTTATTAAATTGTAACACGACTGTACACAGTTAAAACACAACAGTCATAATTCATGTAGGATACAAACTACTATAGCTAAAGAGGAGCCAGCTGCAGTGTCACACCAAAAAAGTGTCAGTGCCACAACGATCAGTATCAAACCTTTTATGAGGCTACAATTAATTGAAACTCTGGTTTAGTCAAAAGCAATAAATCCTTATCAATCAAATCATGTCTCCTTTTTATATAAGTTGCATTTTCTAATAGAAGACTTAATAGCATCTGCTTACAGTCTTTTATTAGTATGTAAGTAATTCAACATTATTATTCATCTTCTTTCCCTTTATGTAATTGTGTCCTTTAGGATACAGTCTTTACAAATATATCCTCTTTAAGCAATATTTCCCTGTTACTAGACATCTTGAAGCAAATTTAAAAGTTTGTTTAAGAAGATATGCTTTAAAAGTAAAGTTGCCTTGTCTTCAAATTTAAGGCCACATTTCTATTTTCATAGTTGCACTATAAACAAAGTGTCCATTTACACATATCTATTATGCCGTATGTCTACCTACCTGTAGGAAAACACAGATGGCGATCACCTGAAGACCAAGCGTCCGCATCGTCACGCTGCCTACCAGAAGAAATCCAACTCCTATAAGATATAATAATGGTCCAGTCTTGGTAGTAAAACCCAGACCTCTACACTGCAGAGATTGTTGGCTTTGCCCTTTATCTGAAGTGTTTGCGTCAGTTGTGTTGGTCAATGCATCGACCCCGTTGTGTAAACATGATGCTGAGTGGAATTTCCTATTTTTTTTTTTGCCAGGCTTACATGAAAATGGGAAATACACCAGCACACTTGCGGCTGTTGCTATGTAATGCATATTCTGTTGTTGTGTGTTGATGTTAGGCTGGCACATTGTTTTGCACAATTGGCAGTTTTTTTCCAACAAATCTGATGTTGTCAGGTTTCTATTGTTTTGTTGTGTAAATTATGTCTGGATTATTGTTTCCAACATTGTATCAAAGATTTAGACGATGATTTAAAATATATGGATTTCAGTGAAAACCTTTGATATCATTATAAGAAAAACTGAAAAGATAGCATGAAAATATTTAACTTACTATCAATGATTCATTATTATCAGTCAACAGCTTTGCCATAAATACCTGCTGCTGTTAGTCTTCAAAAAACCCAATTTCTGTCAAACCCTAAAGATGTATAAATCCTGTGTTGCTCACACATTCTGAATTTCTTTGCCTTTACCTACCTTATCATTCTTGGATTAACATTGCTGAGTTTTTTTTTTTTTTATGATTTGTGGAGACTCTTTAGGTGATGCTGCACTACAAATATACTGGAGTTTAAATATTAATGGATGTCAAAATTACAGGAAGGGACACACAGTTGTTATTTCAGGTATATGTTTTAACATGAAAAAAGTGAATGTTTTGATCTTCCATCCTATTTATGATTATTTTATTATTACAAAACTTTCAATGGGAGTAATTATCACATATAAGATGTGCAAAATTTTAAAAAGGGTCTATATTCCAGTAATTATGTAATCCTGCAAGTGATGAAATGATCTGTGTTATTCATTTACTGAACATATTTGGTGAATTTGATGGGAAACTGCTTTAGTCACAGGATGTGTTAGAAAACATTTGGTCTGATTTTGCTTAATGTGTAGCCGATGAGTTAATCATTTCAGAGTTGCTATGTTTTTTCCCCACAATTTCCTCAAAAGGCTCTTCCTCTTTCACATATCAAGACATTCCAGGCTCCTTTCTAATATGTTGAATAATTCTTTTTGTTGTAGATACCCAATTACACAGTGGTGGAATGTATATACATGTACTCGAGTACAATTTTGAGGTTTATACTGCTACCCTAGTATATTTCAGAGTTAAATATTGCCACTGCAATACATTTGTTTGAAAACTATACTGCAGTCACTTTACAGATTATGATTCCTACATAAATGCATATGATGAATTATAAAGTATAATACATCGCCATGGATTAGACTGTCCAACAGTGTTTAATGTAGTAAAGTAATCCCAGCTCAATCAGATTTTAGCAATATTTTATTAGTAATATTAAAATACTGCAAAAGTGTCAATGTCCCCACACTCTCAAATGGGCTTCTCTGCCCAAATAAGTACTTTTACTTGAGAAGTACATTAAACTTTTTTCTTGAATGAAGGAATTTTAACTTGTATTTTTACTAAGTGAAGAACTTGTGTTGAAGAGTACTTATTCCACCACTTTAATCACAGTACGCAATCTTGTTGTATTCCAGCTTGTCACCTGTTCTGTTTGAGAGACTGTTCATCAACATAAACACTCAATGTGAGCTACAAATGATACATTCCAACAATAATGTAAAATATGAGATCTAAACAATCGAATAAAAAACTGCTTAAACTACAAATGCTCTCAGTGAAGGTGGAAGATGAGGGTAAGGCGATGCGTAACATTCATTTGGTGTGGATTAATCTTGAGCACTCCTGTAATCTTCCTGCAATTACTTCAAAATTTCAATCAATTAATGTCCAAATTAAGTATAGCACGTATAATATAGTGGCTGCGTAATTTTAACTGTAATCTGCCATGTGCAGAGGTGTGTCTGGTGCGTGTGTGTAGTTTAATCACATGTGGCTGGTGAATGTCACAACCTCATAAGAATGAAGCTTTGTCAAACACAAAACAGAGAGAGAGACACACACAGAGGTTGACTGACATTGTGGCAACAGATGGCTTTAAAGTACATCTAAATCTCATATTAGCTCTTACAAACTGCTATTCTATGTACAGTGTCAAAAGCCCTGCCTCTTTAGCCCCTTTCACACTGCCCTTTCAAGGCAGGAATCTTGCATTGATATTCCGCCTTGCTGTCTGTGTGAAAGTGACCTTACACACAACCGTCATCTTGCCTCTGTTGCCGCTCTGTTAGTACCTCCACTGGTGGATCAGAGGCAGAATGAAACTGGCCCCCATTCCACCTCTGATCCGCCAGTGGAAGTAGTAACGGAGCCGCAACAGAGGTAAGATGACAGCTGTGCGTAATGGTAAGCCGGGACATGGGACAGGGGTATGTCCGTCTGATGGCATTCAGTCTCAGCTAAACAGATCTTTCACTCATCAAATAAAAGAGTCCCAAACTTCAACCAACAAAGCAAAGTTACAAGACCAAACAACAGTAATGTGGTAGCAGATAGTCTCTTCAGCAACTTATATGAGTGGAAGAAAAACAAATTCGTACGTGGAAAAGTTGCTGTCAAGCTGTCTGATCTACCGATACTTCGTCACACTTCTGCCCGAACAACAGCATCTGTCTCCGGCAGCTAGAGTCGGGCAGCTCCTATGGTTGTTTGGCGATGATTGCGTGATGTGATTTAGAGCAATAACTCTCACTTTCTTTGTCGCTTTCCTTTATTGTCTTGTTGTAGTTACGCTAGAAAAAATCAACAAATTTAATCATGAAAAGTCACTGCGATGATCAGCCCTCCTTACCGAGTCTTCTGTAAACTTCCTCCCAGAAAAACAGCATGCCTCTTCGCAAGTGAGAGCGAGACAGGGGCCGCTATTCACTGATGGTGATGTTATTTAGATCAGGAAACTTTCCATGATGCATGAATCACAACACATTATAACAGCATCCTTATGATTATAAACAGTCAGCGGATACATGGGGTTACTGGGAGAAACACGTAAAAAAACAAAAACAAACACACATAGATCCCCACATTATAATGTGTACTGTCACGCATCTTTTGGTTCCACAACAGCGGCATGCTGTAAGAAATGACACACTGGAGCGTCTTTACAACAGCACTGCTTGGTTCAGTGTGAAAATACAAAGGCGGTACAAAGGCGAGCCTTCATTGCACTGGTATTGCGCTCTATCTATGTGTGAAAAGGGCCATTGTTTGATTACAGGCCTGTAAAAAAAATTACACAGTGCACCTTTAACTACAGTAGGCAACAGTTTTGAGGTCAGCTCACTTTTACTTTGAGTTTTTCCATTTCCAATCCTTTACTACAATTCAAAGGTAAATTCTGAATTTATCATTATTAATTATTACGTCACCATATTTAGGCTAAACTACACTGTAGCTCATGTAAAATAATAACAGATATGTGTCTCCCAGGGACTATGATTTTAAATTAGCTTATAGGCTAACTAACTCCGCTACAGCTGAGAAACAAACAAAGAAAAAAATAACAAACATGGAATAAAAACAAGAGGAGAGGGTTACATACAAAATGTTGTGTAGATGACATCTAAAATAGCACAAAATGAAATATCAATCAAGTTCAACTATGTTAAAACCGTCTACAACATTGGCCTAGCATTGGCCTAGCTTACGTGGTTCGTTTACGCCACTGGACATTCTGCAGTAAAGAGTCCCCAATATTATATTATGTTAACACTTGAATAGCCTTGAGGTAGTTTAATACTTTCAGTTTGAAATGGCAGTCCAAGATACCTATGCATGTTTGTCTTCTATGGTGGGTGAAACTACAATGAAGTAAGCTATTTTAAAACATGTTCAGGGTGCAACGTTAGTTTCTTCATGGGGGGATTAGGACGTTTTAACACAGCAGGTAACGTTAACGGTCGAACGCTAACCGTTGTAAATTGTAACGGTTCGACACTGACAACCGATCAGATCCTCCCAGTGTGAAGTAAAAGACCTATTTGATCGATTAATAACATTTTCTTCACTGTACAATGATACTAACATTGTTGGTGCTGGCTGCTCAGTGTGTCGACTTGGTTTAAGAGGCAGCAGCCGCTCACTGTCACAGAGCAGAGGAGGAGGCTGGACTGGACCGAGGAGAGGAGTGACTTTCTTTCAAAAATAGTACGCTTCATCACAGCAGCAACCGGTACAGCAGCGGCGGCCGGGTATGGAGGGTGTGAATCATGGCTTACTACGGAAATAAATAACGGGCCGGGACGATATTATTCAACCCAATGAGGAAACACAACAGACGGTGAAAAGAGGAAGCGGCCATCTGAAGAGAGAAATAAACTGCTAGCTAAAGTCAGTGCCACACGTTTCAGTGTTGATGTTGGTATTTGGCCACGAATACCTGCCGAAAAGTACTCCCGGTGAGTAACTCTCGTCTCACTTTTAAGGGTTATAGCTAGCATGCACACAGGAAAGGGGAGGTTTAGGTTTTAGTTTGAGTAAGTTTCACTTCTAATGTGCCGTTTCACCCGAGTTTGGGGAGTTAAAGAACACGTTCAACTCGGTGGAATAAGGTGAACAGGGAGTTAAACTTTTCTGCAATATGGCCGCTCAGATGTCACACAAGCTTTCCCAGAAGTAGGCAGAACTTAAAATGAGCTTTGACTCAAGTCTTTGATATTCATGGCAGCTCAAGAGACCGTTCAAATATTGTACTTGTACTAAAAAATGTCTAACGCGTCTGTCTCTGTGCTGAGAGTTGTAGTAACGTTAGACTCGAGACATGCCCACTTTTCAAATCAAAACTACTATTGGTGTTTGACCTGTACGTCGCAGCGCTGTTCTCTTGTATGGGAGGAACGTTATTCCATTCAAAGATCTGGCAATTTTACGTTACCTGGCGTATCGCCAAACATACAGGTTTCGTAGTATATAACGTAATACTTAGATGGAATCATTACTATCCGCTGTGGATTTCGGCAAAAAGCGTTTCCAGTGGGTCTGATTGATTGAAGTGGCATGTGTCACACAAGCTGAATGGAAACAGATGAAAGTTAACTAGTAAGTATGTTGTCATAAGGAGAATTAGTCAGTATTCGGCTGATTAATTAGGTGAAATGAAGTGGTACATGAATCACAATGTATTTTAATGATTCAGCATTCTAATGAATCATCCTATCTGACTTGTGGGGTCAGCTGAAATGATTTATCACACCCCCAACCTGCCAAAATGTGTTACCAGAGATGGCTCAAGCATTTCTGGAGCTCATGCAGAGAGGCAGAGGCACCCCCAACCCCCACACCCCCAAATGTGTTCAGAGCATTTACACTACTCAAAGTTATTAAGGGATATTGGGATATGGTGCATGTCCATTCATTGTAATGCTCAAGTCCAGACTCAAGATAAATGTGCCTAAGGTGCACCAAAGGGCAGGCCAGATTCTTAAGGCACACCTTTATTGATAATGTCTGTGCAAAATAGCCTGTATAATGCCAGTTATCTAATCACTCTTTACTCATTTTTATTTTTATTATTATCTACTAATGCCTAATAAAATTTGACAAATAATGAGGTTCCCTGGAAAGTTTTGAGGGTTTTAAGGTATAGAAAGTGCCTCAGTATTGGGAGTTTCTCACTCATATAGAAAATAAAATAGATAAAAACTAATTACTTGTTGTATAGTTATGTATTACAACAATGATATATGGTTGTCACAAAATCCCATATACCATTTGGGATCCACTGCTTTAGTTTATGATTAATCAAAATGCTTTTGTTAAATTATCTGCATTTTTTCTCCTGCCCTGATTGAATATAAAGGTTGAGTAGTCAAAATTAAAATAGTTTTTGTTACCATAAACCAAAGAAACATATTTCATAAAGATCTCAAATGATCAAGTTCATTAGCAGTGCCATCATAGGTTCTGACTGAAACATATGGTCAAGTAATACAAAGCATTGACCAAAAACACAATTAGAGTATTTTTAAATGTGTGTCCAGTGAGGTTGCAGACTTTTCCAAACTGTTGCTCCCTGCAGAGGAAACTAAAAAGACATCAATGACATAGAGAGAGAGCGAGAGAGAGAGAGAGAGAGAGAGAGATCACAGTAACTGATGAGCTTTGTCCCAAACTGTTCCCTGAGGATCCTTACTTTTCCCTGGCACATGCATATTGTGTACTCTGATGGCGGTGGGTGGTTTGTTTACGTCTCTAACGGGCTAAAATGAGAGAGCACAATGATAATTAACCATCCCACCACTCTGCACATGATAACCCAGTATTAAAAATGTATGCATGCATCCTAGCGCAGTATTTTATACGATTCACCTGAAGATAATCCTTGGTGGTTTCTTCACACCAGCCTCTCCATCTTCACATTTAATTTCAGAGTCTCCATATGGAAAGACTTTAGCTGTGACTGATTTACAGCGGTGCTGATTGTGTTACTGTCTCCACTGTGGGTGGGAAGATAATAGCACTAAAGTTGAAACCTATGGTTAGAAGAGCAGTCATCCCTATCCAGCCTCTAGTTATTGTAATTTCTTTAGAGTTAAATTATAGTGAAATGTAAGTATTCCTCATTTGGATGGCCCTCCAATACTTTTGGAGACCTCAGAGCTCCCTATTCGTTTCTGGTTTGGTATGTTTGATGCTGCTGAGGTAATGCTCAGGTGGCTAGCTGTAAAATAAAGTGTAATGAAAGGCCAGTTAAGCTTAGTCAAAGAAGAAGAACCCATTTTTGTCACTGATTAATAGTTTGTATAACAGCTTGTTTTGAAATCCTGCAATGGTTTCTAAGTTCACTGTTACTGTACCAGTCTATCTGATCACACATCTGCTATAAAGCTTGGTGACTAAATCTTTGTAATTCAGTACAAAAAGTTTAGATTGTTGCTGATAACAAAACTAATATTACTATTTTACTGTATTACTCACCCCTGGAGTGTTTATATAAACCCACAAGCTGGTTGCACATGTTATACAGTATGTCAGGTATGTTAGGCTGCAAGTTTAACGTCAAACAATCTAATATTTCTAGTCTCTTATGCATTTTAGTTTCTTCAGGATGAGACGTAACTTTCACTTCCTCTCTTTTTTGTTTCTCTCATACTCTTCCTGTCTCTTTTACCATCTCTTTTTTTCTCTCTTTCTTCCTTCTTCTTGTAGTCATCTTCCGTTCCTGCTGTACCTGTCTCTTTCTATGCTTTACTGTTACTCTTTTCATTTCATCCTCCCTTTCTTTGGAATTGGCATGGGCGTCTTACTGGCATACCATCCACCTCCCCACCCAAAAGCCAAATCTGGTAATTTTTCATTGGTTTCAGACACAGGTCTAGGGTTTGCGTGAATACAAATGGATGTGAGAGTAATGGTAAAAGGTCAGGCATGTTATGTTCACAAATGTAGACTGAAAACAGCACCTGTGTTACTTTAAAACAAAGCAGGGATCTGTGTAAGTTGGGGCATATTGCTTCAAGTAATAACAAGACTATGAAATACAACCCAGGTAGATCAGTTTGAGTAATAGATCCAGGAATGTGGAAGCTTTTCAAATGGCAGTTCAAGTGGAAGTTGACTGGATCAACAAAATTGTCATGGCAGCAGTTGTTTTTGCTTTTTTGTCACAATTACCAGATCAACAGTAGAAATACTATAAATCTTCCAAGAATGTGAGATTTATGCATTCGTTTAGCCAGTCCAGCATCTTAACTGATGACATGGCATTGCCTGGTGTCAAAACTTGAGCCAGTTTCAACCTTTTTTTTCTTTTGCCGGATGACTACGCATCTTTTTGCCAAATCCCAGTGTGGAACTTGGCACAAATGCCCGCTATGTCAATGTTTGTGAATTTCCCATTAAAATGAATGAGGTATGCATTTGTTTTTGTCTGTTTAAATGTGATCTTAAAAAGCCTGAAAATAAACAGTTTGGATACATCAAAATCACTGAATATCGCCCACTTGAGTCTAGTTGCCTTCGAGAAATCCTTAAATAGTGTCGAATTTGGGTTTGGATGAAATAGGTTCTGTTTTGTTTTTTTCCAGCTATTTGGACCTGTGAACTCCTCTACAACAGACTTCACCAGGACTCCACCTCAGAACATGCTATAATGTCTGGTGGTCTGGTCCTACACATACCCTTGGCATGCGAGCTGTCCATCTTAAATGTGTAACCAGAGATGTGTTGCTTCTGTTTTTACCTGCCTGGTGACAACCCTGGGGTCAGGTCGGGTCAGTCAGTTTGTCTCTATGGCAGGACGAGGATCAGAGGTCAGAACTCAGAGATTGGAGAAGCAAAGAGACTTGTGCTTTTGGTTCATAGAAACCGACACAGTTTACTATTTTTGAATCTGAATATGTTATTAGGTTTTGTCAAGAAGTCCAAAAATATACAACGATTTGATGTTTTTACCATCAGTGTATTCCAATTAGACCATTGTTTTTGATCCAATAAGCTGATTTATCGATTCATCATTTGAGGGAACATTGATCAGTTTCGAGCAACTTTTACTTTTATCTACTCATATAATTGTAGATTGAATATTAAGTTACAGCCCTCCCATCATGCAACACCTAAGTCTGTATTTATACGTACGAGTACAGTTAGAACAGCAAAAAATTATCTACTACCAAGACATATTATTGCATGCTTGCAGCAGTATGTTAGAATCAGTTCTGGGTAGTCAGGCCTCCAATAATCAACAATGTAATATCAATCACTATATACTTTGTACATTCAGTCTCAACATGTGTAATACAAGGGCTACACTACATTGACTGAACCAAATCTGTTTTTCTGTAAAAAGGCTAACTGCATTCCTTATCCTGCAGAAACCTCAGCTAAAATGTTTCAGATTTTTATTTAATATCCAGTGACAGTTTGTTTGGTATCCATTATGCCTAAAAATGTTTCAGGACATTTGAGACGAAGGAAAACTACCGGTAATGCAGTCAGCACTTCGAAATCCCCCAACTTCCAATCCCCTCAATTTCCTGAAATCTTAACTCTAAATAAAAAATAATTTAGAAAGTTGCTCAAGAGCTTTTGTTGGGATATGTGGGTGCGGCCAACGAGCCTCATCTGTTTTGCGTGTTACAGAACAGTGTCGGTTAGAGGATAAATGGAGCTCATAGGTATTTCAGCAACGTCAGCTTCTAAAGTTGTAGTGTACTGTATGCCATGTATAACACACACACTCACTAGTCAGGTCCTGTCAGGGCAGACAGTGAGAATAGCGAGCAGCTGCAAATGGTAATGTGGTCATGTGGCATGCATGGTGTGTGTGTGGTGCGCAGAGGGTGGTAAACACTCTCTTACCCCTCTTTAGTACCACCTCGCCTGCCTGACTGACGCCTATCGCTGTTAGTGTCATCGCTGCTTCTGCTCCACAAAACTTTAGTTTGTGGATTCACTCATAGACACAGCGGTGAGTTGAGTGTGGGTGTTGATACAGAATGATTTGTAGTTTGCATGCTTTGGACTGAGAGCAACTGATTCCTAAGAACGTGTGTGTGTGGGACCATTTGCCTTCTTTAGGAGCTGGGCCTACATAAATGTAACAACGGTTCTGATGAAATACTGTAGTGTGTGTGTGTGTGTGTGTGTGTGTGTGTGTGTGTGTGTGTGTGTGTGTGTGTGTGTGTGTGTGTGTGTGTGTGTGTGTGTTTGTGTGGTTAATGCACAGGTGCACTGGTTGGGTGGTCTGCACTGATGTGAAGCGCCCTTCTACACACACAATCACGCACACAAACATCCTGTAATGAGCAGAGTGAAGTAAATGTTGATGAGACTGATCATAATATTTACATAATGCTGCCATGCGGATTACTTTAGCGTATGTGCGTGTGCAGTACATACGCATAGGGCTGCGACTAATGATCATCATTATACTTGCATTAGTGATTAATACGTGGACTATTTTATGTTATTTATTTACTTTTTGAGCAATTGATCCATCATTTAGGCCAGTGATTCTTAAAGCTTTTCATGTCATTCCCAGATATTGTCGCAGGGTCCCCCATCTGATAAGAATTTTACTTTTAGATGTTTTACCACAGAAAGTGCTTGAAACCCATGACCAAAATAGTTTAAAATACATTCTGTATTGGTGTTACTTAAAAATAATGATTCTCCTTTTGCAGGGGACCCCCCTCAAAGAGCCCCGGGGGTCCCTGGACTGTCCTTTAAGAGATACAGGGCCCTGACACACCATGGTCAACCATCCTTGGCCTCAATGTAGGGGCCATCAGTGAGTGTACGTGGCTCCAGTTGATGTGGCGTGTCCCACACAGCTAGCACTGGCATCAGCCCTTGTCAGCAGCTTTTTAGCTGATTGAGTGTACAAAAATGGTGGTGTCCGATCAATTTTTTCCTCCACCTCTTCGCCAGTGCTATTTGCAACCTTTAATCAGACATATTCAGGATTAGAGGTGGTTTACTAGATTGCTCTGAGGTTTTCTGTTTTGCTTTTTGAGCGTTGAATACAGACTAGTGCCTCCTGATGGTATGGATAGGTGTCTCCTCATAAGCAGTCATGAAACGTAAAAAGTAGTTCGGCATCGGCTGTCATTTTTGTAGTTTGCTGAAGTGCATCTTTTTGGCCGAGACAAAGGCAATGTCATTTGACACAACAGTCAGCCTTCATTGCCACCAGATCTTTGATGTCAGTTTGGTGTGTTTAGCCCCTTAGACTATAAAAAGACATTTAAAAATAACAAATTGCCTTTTACATACTGTTATAGCAAACCCTAGTGCTGTGCGATATGGACAAAATTGTATATCATGATATAGCTAATTTTATATCCCGATAACGATATATATCCCTTGGGGTTCTGCTTCTGTATCCGCGTCTGATGTAACGTTACTAGTAATGTTATTTTCGTCTTCCATTGTGCTCTCCTCCGTCTCCGCCATGCTGCTTTGCCTCTGTTTACTCCCGAGCGACCAGCACCGTAAACTAGTCCTTGCGGATGACGTAAAAATGCTACCACAAAGCAGTAGCGTTGCTGTAGTTACATTCGCCTTCATACAATGAACTTGTCTTGAACTCAAAATGTGGATATCCAACGGTCATTCCAACATTGAGTTGTGCTTTACACGACATATTAAATCACAACCGTAGTGTACGTTAGCGTTAGCGTAGCAACAGTGCTAAACAAGTAGCCTATACGCTAAAATTACGATATAAACAACAG
>OMLP01046642.1:11623-25009 GCA_900302685.1 Spondyliosoma cantharus
CCTTAAAGGGATAGTTTGGGTTTTTTGAAGTGGGGTCATATAAAGTACATATCTATAGTCGGTCTGTTCCCTACCATAATTGCCGATCAGCGCAGCCTCAGTTTGGAGAAGTAGAGAGCCTCTCCAGCTCAGATGCTCAGCTTTGTACTGCAGTGAACGGAGTCCAGATGAAAAGCGAATTTTAACCACCTAAAACAAGGCCCACCTAAAAAAATCTATATCAGTTCAAGTGTACTTTGTATGGAGAAAATTCACACGGCTTTACATCACTGTCAGACTGCCCTTTCTTTTGGCAATGTAAAGTGGTGTGAATTTTCTCTATACAACGTACACTTGAACTGATATAGATTTTTTTAGGTGGGCCTTGTTTTAGGTGGTTAAAATTCACTTTTCATCTGGACTCTGTTCACTGCAGTACAAAGCTGAGCTCTGGGCTGGAGAGGCTCTCTGCTTCTCCAAACTGAATTACGGTAAGGAACAGACGGACTATAGATATGTACTTTATATGACCCCACTTCAAAAAACCCAAACTATCCCTTTAACGTTAGCTTAGCAGAGTAGCAGAATGGCCAGATCTATTCATGGACCTTATTTAATTCAGTTTGATTTTGTCACTCTACTTTTAAAATCACCTTTTTTCTTCATCTTTTTTTTTTTCTTTTTACATATTAAAAAGGTACAAAATGTATTCACTACATTAATTTCAATATTATTTTTAAAATAAATTGTGAGAAATATTAGATGGAAAGCTGAGGGGAATTCATTTTGTTTCATAAAGTTTGCTTGTTGACACTTGCAAAAGGTTTTCCAAGGTTTGCATCATTTTTTTAGTTCCAGCTGAAGACACAAATCTTGGAAGAAGTAGTTTTGTTTATGAAAAAGTTCAGGAAATATCATCAAACAAACTATTTTCAGTGGTGGATTAATTCACATTTTGTGCTGCAGTGAGTATCTGCAGCAGCTGGGTGGTGTGTGTGTCGGTTTGTTCTTTATACAAGATTCGCTGATGAGAAAAAAACAAAACATAAAACCTCACCAGACTTTAACTTTAACATCACATCCTGACAAAAGGAGCAATAACAACAATGCACGCAGCTGATGAATCTCAGTGCAGCATTTCGGTGTAAAACTACTCAACAGATCTGTGTCAAAGGTCACCGGACAGATGCAAAGTGACAGAACACAGGCAGGGAGCTTCAGATGTTTCACCACAGCCCGATAAAACCAGAGCTGAGACCAGCTAATCATCAGCCAGACTGCAGAGATAAATAACACATGACGGCTCACTGTGTTCACTCTCAAATGTTCTTCTGCTGGTGACAACAAAGAACGAGAACCTCTGTTTACAATACAAGATGTTCTATTAAACCTTTTAATGAACCTTGAATAATGAAGGAGTAGGCTGGAACAGATATGAATCAGTTATGAGGCGCTTCAGTGTTTTTCAATGGAGCGTGACAACCTGCCGTCAGTGTGAAAACCACCCGAGTGGAAAGGTTTTTCATGTTTCACTAGTTTAGTTTAACCATTTTACATTCTGTCTGGTCTTATCCTCCAGTCTCGCACATCCAAGAAGTTGCAAAAGGATGAAAAAGTTTTGTTGTCAAGTTATGACTTGGCATGACCTCAGATAGCCTTTTATTGGAGCCGTTTTATTTCCAACAGGTCTCATCTGTTTTATCATTTTTCTACATCTTTGTTATTGTTGGGTATTTAATTCCATTTTATTCTTGTACTAAATTCTAAAATCCTCTGATTTTATTCGCCTCGTCGTCACAGTCCTGACTAGGGATGGGTCACGACTGAAGGCCGGCCCATGTCTCAGTTGACTTCCGTCATTCATAAGCTGCGTTTCACGCCAACAACATATCACGAGTCACGGAAGTTAACCACACACTGACATGAAGAATCACAGTAAACAGAGACGCTGCTGACACAGAAACAAAACCTGAAATAATTTAAGCTGTCGATGTTCCGAGGACGTGAATGAAGCATGAAATGAGATCCAGTCCGGTAAGATTGACTCTGAGTGATCAAAGTCTTACCTTTCCTTCAAATCGAGGCTGCTTGAAGATGAAAATCAAAGAGAGAAACATCTCACTAATGCAATCAACTCATCGGTCATAATCAATTTTTTTTACAGCCTGCATTTCACTTAGTGATCGTCTTTACACCACTCTCATGACTCTTGAGATTTAAACTACTTTCATCTACATGAGAGTTACTCAGTTATTACTTGCATAACCTCCGCTGAGAGGAAAACGATCTGACTGAGTAACTAATAAAAGGTCTCATGTAATTTCATTCTTCCCAGAGAAAATCCTATATTTCTGCCGCCTGAAGCAGATGTCTTCAAACTGTAAGGCAACGACACTGCGTGTGATGAAAGGAGCAGGTGCTGGTAATCTGAAAACGACAGGAAGTTTCTTATTGTGGCTTATTTTGGCCCCTCGACAACAAGCCAGCAGACACACGAGCTCACGGGGGCAATTACGGTACATTAACCCCATTCCTGGAGTCACGTGTACGAACACAGAGGCATGAGACACGCTCCGATTCAGTGCGATTCACGCTTCTAGATAATATCAACATCGCCCATGTCTAATTGAAGGAAACACTGGCCAGAAGACGCTTGCTTTCAATTTGCCGTTTACATCCTTCCATTACGGAAAGAGTGGTACCAAAACTTGAATAATTGCCAAACAGAAGTACGTTGGGTCCAAGAAAATCAGCCAAAAAGGGGAGAGCAGCACGGAGAAGTCGGTCTTACCTTTGGACTGGTTTCCTTATTGCGGAGGGCATCTGTGCGTGCTGGAAGTGTCGCCCCTGTAAAACGATTCCTTGTGAAGATGCGGGATTGATGATTAAATAGTTGGTTCTGTTGGGGATGGGGGACGACGTTGCTACTGAGAGAGGGACCTCGCTGCAGGACACGGAGACAAAGGCAAAACGCTTCAGTCACGTCTTCAAACCGATGTACGCAAAAATCTGTTCACAGCCATTTTTACACACACACATCGCAAGGACCATTTACAATGCACACAAGTGTGAGTTAAACATTAGCTGAGCACATTCTAAAGCTTTGATCATCTCAAATGGTGATCGAGCTTTGAAAACGTCCCTCTGTAAACATGCTCTTAATGACTGTCTTTCATTTTTATCAAGTCTGATTACCATCTCAATATCTTATTTTATTCATTAATCATCCATTCACTTATTTATTCACTTTATTACCCAATCAATTCTTTGTCATTGTTGACGTTATTAAACTTAAGACGGCCTGAGAAGGTCAGAGTATTAAGTGTAATACAAATTAAAATATTTTGTATTTATTTGTCGGTTTATTATTACATTTTATTAATTCTTATTGCTTGCATTCATCTTTCTTCTTTATCTTTTATTATTCTAACCACTGAGATTTGATTGTTGTTGGCGTGCATTAGTTTTTAAATCCATTTTTGGATTTGGATTTGTCGGAAAAGGTGCTATATAAATAAAGTTTGATTGATTGATATAGTTTGCATCACTGGGTTCACAGGAAAGTCTTGAGAAATGTTCAGAGAAGAGAAAAGGCAATATAAAATGGCAACAAAATAGGATTACACTTTAAGTTGAAGATGAAAAAAATGTATTGAATCAGAGCTATATTTTAAATAATGCCTTTTATCCATCTAATGTAAAAAGTCATGTGACTTCTCAAATTAGTACCGAAATAAACAACAACAAAAAACAATCATGTTTTCCTACAAAGACCAAATTTCAGTCTTGCATGTAAGACTTGCATGTCATGTATGACTTTGAGGTACTTGTAACAACGCTGCTCGAGTCTGTTGGCGATTATTATTTATCATGGGGTGAAAACTGTTGGAAGACGAGTGAAGTGAAACATGATTCACTCACAAAAATTTGTGAACTACAGGCAGCACTGCAGTCACTTTTTCCACAATTCTGACAGTGTTTTTTTGTTTTGTTTTTTTCATTCCAAACCACCTGAAAATAATCAGACCGTCAAGGCTGTGAAGCAAACCCTGCACTTAAAAAACAAACATCAGAAAGCACCAGCAGAGTTTACAGAAACAGGATACACCGTACCGTACCTGATCCTTTTGGGCAGCAGCTTGCTCAGAGGCCTCATGTGATTATTTGGCCGGTTTTCATACGTTCTCAGAGGATCCGAGGAAGTGAAGTGTCTTAGAGATGGAGACTGTGGAGACGACACACACACACATTAATACAGGAAGGTCATCAGCTAGAGGAATTCTAACAATCCTACTGATGCCAGAAATCACATCTGCCGAAACATTTGGTATGAAGAGGGTATGTTTTAATAATAGCAAGTATGGTTGTGAGCGTACTAGCATGGGCATTGTTAATGGGTACAGTTTGGATTTCAAGATGCTTAAGAATCTGACTCTGAAAAGTAATTAAATTCATCAAAGAAATGTAGTGAAGAGGAAGCATAAAGTAGCAGAAAATGGAAATACTCGAGTTAAGTAACCCGAAACAGTACTTGAGTTAATTATACTTGGGTTTATTTCGTCACTGGTTGTTCTCATTTTCATGCTAACTGCAAATGAATATTGGTTCCAAATATCATTCCGTAATTTCTAATACTTAGTATTGGCCCCAAAAAAAAAACACAGGTCGGTCCACCCCTCCTTCAGGTTTAAGATTTAGAAGAATTATGTGATGGACTGAAGTGCTGGACAAGTGGAAACTTGACCTCTAATCATTAAAGTCAATAGGATTCAGGTTCTGGAGGAATGTCAGCATTTTTATTAAATGTCATAGAAATTCAGTCAATAGTTGTTGAGATATTTTTCACTTGTCACAGCAAAAAAGAAAACACAGATGAAACTAATTTGATTCACAATTTAGTTTATAGGTTCATCTATTTTTCCTGACATAAATCCAATTGAGTGGGAATAATATCCTTTACAAAATATTAAAAGGCCAACACCCAACACCCACTCACAAGCCCCCTCAACAAAAACAACAACAGCAGCAGCAGCAGCAGCCCTCGAGGCGTCCCTTAGCGTCCCATCAATGTTAGCTCATGGACTGCCTCGGTCCTTCGGGTGCCATTGTTCTGCAGCCAGGCGCCAGCCAGGCCATGGCACCGTCTGCAGGGGTGATCAGAGAGCCGTGCAGCCCGCTGGGAGCAACCAGCACCGGGGCGAGAGAGAAGATGAGAGGAGGGTTCAGGGAGAATGGTTTACCTTTTTCTCCTCAGGGGAGGTCGGCTGCTGCCGGTCCATCTCCTCCACGCTCACCACGCTCGTACTGAGAGGCAAAAAAAACAAAGAGATTATGGTCAGATTCTTTATGTGCACAGAGTTCCACTCAGCACATTTCATACCGTTTAACAGTTCCCTGTGTATCAGTGTCTGTAGAAAATGACACATCTGCACAATAAAAGTGACAAAGTGGATTCTAGGGTTTGACCGATATGGGATTTACACTACTGCTAATGGCTGTTTTCATAGTTTTATCACTGAATGTGCCAACAGCTGATATTTGTCTTAAAGTTTTATCACTCTGAACAATAGCCAGCCTACCAACCATCTACTGTAGAGCACTAGTAGTGCTAGTGCTACTAGTAGTCATGAGAAACTACAACTCTCAGATGAAATAAGTGATTTTATAGAGCTGCAACAATTTGGAGATGAATCGATAAGTCGACTGAAAGAAAATTAGCTTAATTTTGATAATAGATTAATCATTTCAGTGAGAATGTCAAACACAGGCTGGTTGCAGCCTCTTAAATGTGACGATGTGCTGCTTTTCTTTGCATTTTATGATGGTAAGTAAAGAGCCTTTGGGTTTTGGACTATTGGTTGTCATTCTGTGTAACAGGAAACCTACAAACATGTTTTACCATTGTTTGACAGTTTATAAACAATTAATCATGAAAAAAATAATACTGTGCTACAAAATTACAAAAACTGCTGTTAGCTAATTAGCTCAATCAGCTGTGCAGCTAGGGGTCCAGACTACGAGTTTGTAGAACCAGGACGGTTTTAGCTTGTTAGCATGCTAACTTGGGTAGAAAGCTAATATACATTCATTAAATCTCAAAACCTTTATTTCTTCACATTCTGTTATTAGTTTGTGAATTTTTGAATGTTTTCAAACATTCAGTCCACCGACTTCATTACTCGACAACAATCAATTATTTATCGATCGAGCAAAACTACCAGACATCCCTTGTCATAGCATTTTAAGACTACAACCAGATTATGGGATAATGATCAAGAAAATAATCACGAGTTAGTTACAACCTTTAAATGTAGATTAGATGTAAAAAGATTTTTTTCTAATTATGCTAAAAAGCTGCATTTCTCATGGGGTTTAAACTCCAGGAGGAACCTCTTTTGTCCCGATGATTAATATTTACTGTCAGCCAGCATATCGGTCCAACCCTAGGTGATCTGCAGAACGGAAAAGGAAGGGATTTACATGCAGAGCGTGCAGATCTGTACTAAAAAAGACCAGTGAGTATATCATCAGAGACGGGAATAGCCTGCTCATCAGCGGAGGTGTCACTGGGGTCTCTTCCTGAATGTGTGGTGAAAAAAGTGATGCAGTGCTGAAAACGAGGGCGGGAGAAGTGCTTACTCGTGTATCCTCTCCTCTTCACTGTCACCAGAGTGAGAGAAGCTCCAGTTGTGCTTGTACCCTCCATCTCGCCTGGTCTCTGACCTACCCAGGGCTTGGATGGAATAATAAACCAGACTCGCGTCAGTACAGGGATACAAAACCAAACACACAGCCATCTGCTGAAAAGACCATTTACACACAGTCACATTTCAGGGCTGATCATTTCAACAAGATGATGTGAAACACTGGTAACAATTAGCAAAGGAGAACCTTGGGCTCCTTGCTAATTTTGCTTCACAAGCTCAATTCCAGAAAGAACAAAAAGTACACTCATGTCACTGCAGTAAAGCATTTGATTTTTTTTGAAGACTTAATTACTTCACTCGTTCTTTTGGTTGACGATCTTATTGGTTGGATAATACCAATATCCCTCCGTTAATTAAGATTATTATTAAGACATCAAATACTGTAATTTGTGACATGAGTGTAGGTATAAAAGTATTCAGCACAATTTCCTTCCAACTTCATAACAACTGGAGAATCTGTTTAAGTTACTGTCAAAGTAGAGATTTTTGGCAGAGTGCCAATGCAAAGACTTTGGTTTCAGGTAAACACGTTTTTCCATGTATTCAGCTCCCAGCAATGCGTTTCACTGAGACATGTATTAATGAATAATGTGACAGAGTGTGTTGCGCAAAAAGATCCTGAAAAATCCCAAAGGTTTTGACGCTGAGCTGGTAAACATCATAAAAATAGCAAACTTCAGGGTTTACATACAGTCCATGTCCCCAACAACGATGGGGCCTGTAGGGTTAGATACACACTTGAAAATATTCTATTTAATGCGGCCTCGGAGGGAGAACGTGGGATCCATTTGGTAATCTGTCCTGAGGGTGAAAGTCACAAGATTACAGGTTCACTGGCAATAAATAACACGTCATTCCTCTTTCTCTTCTCAATGTGAAAGCGTGCTCTGCCCCAATACTGACCTCAGTAAAGGCTTATTCAGATGCATGAATGGAGCACTCCGTCTGTGCGCTGCGTTCATTTTGTCCATATTTTTTCGCCTTTTGATACGGACCAAATTGTGCAGGAGCGCTAGAATGTGAGTGGGGTAGTGCAGTCGATACTTCGCAAAACGAACTCAAGACACGATGTTTAAATCATGGTGAACATCTGAAAGTACTGGACATGGTGTTCCATGTCAATTTCTCTCATTGGTTACTCATGTATTTTAAATTGCTTAAGCATGTCACCATGACTGAAGGTTCTGCCTCACAGTGTATCCATACGAAAATAAAATCAGATGTGTTTAAATACTAGGGATTCCAGACTAAAAGATAACAGAGCGTTAAAACCATTTATTTATCTATTCATCTTTAATCTGTGCACGAGGATCTTGAGCACCTATTTATGATTCTTTGATTGTTTTTCACTAAAAGAAGATTATTTGTCCTCTCTGTGATGCAATAACATTTCTTGTTTACTGACTGTACGGCTAAATTGATTCCAGTATGTTTTAGTGCAATTTTAGTTTTTATTTTGAAAAGTTATACGAATATTTTGATGATAACCATCATATTGTTAATTGCAATTATGTTGAACAGAAAAATCACGACACGAAATGTTCACAATGTCCCATGCCTACATGACGATTGAGATTTGAGATGGTCATCTATTTTCATATGTAAAGGAGGACAAGGCAGTTTTGTCCATCAATGACCTGATTAAACTCACTGTTCTGCTTTACGTTAGGTTAATTCGGTCTTGACAAACTCTCACAGCAAACTACGGAGCTGCATTGTCTTATATATGTGAATAACTTCCACGCTATGAGGCAGCTTTGATTTTAAATTTAGGAGAGAGAATAATAATGTCACATCAGTATCGGGGGAGAAGAAGCTGGTGCATCTCTAGACCCACATCTGTCAGATTAAGACATTATTGTGCCGTCTGATAACGACATGAAACAACCTTGACAACCTCACCCGCGGGCGGCGCCGGGTGAAGAGGTGAAAAGAAAGTCAAGAGTTCTTCACAGCGAGCAAAAAAAACACATCAGTTTGAGGTGAATCTGGTTTGATTTGGCTCGACGTGACGAGGAAGACATCAACACTGGCAGGGCTCTGATTCACGAGTACTCAGAGTCACAGAGCTGTGTGATGACAACGTGTTTTACTATCTTTACGAGTTAAACTTCGACTTTGTCACTGTGTCTTATTGCGCTGAGGAGCATATAGTTTCTTACATATAGAAAAACACATGTAGGGTCGATACCATCTAATGAGAGTTTCACATCTTTCTTTGTAATTCCTTCTCAACAGTCTGCACGAAGATTCAGTTTAAAATGTGGACTGGTTAAAGCCTGCTGGTTTACTTTATTTTAGTCTATTTTCTTACATGAGCAACTATGTCCTCAAGCCTCAAAAAAAAAGTTGATAATCATACAACACAGACGCACGAACTCTAACATAAACCTGATGATGTTGTTGACACATATCTTTAACGTCTGTCGGATGTGGAGTTTTCCCGTGACGCCCTCGCTTCCTATTTTCTGCCAAAGTCAACTGAAATTTGTGTCGTGGATCTCACAACAAACAGTCAATCACTAAACACAATGAAAAAGGATCAAAATCTAGAATAGTTTCCTTCTTTAAACTAAGGAAACCGAACTAGCTAATAAATATTTTGGATGTTGTCTCTCTTCGTCTACATAACCATGTTAATGCATGTCATCCGTCAGGCTGCAGGCCCAGAGGTTAAATATAACATAAATCCCGCTTGTACAGGAATCAGTGACTGTTATTTCATTGGTACATGTGGCTTACATGGAGGCCTTGGGAGCTGCGTCTTTTTCTGTCCCTCAAACCAAAATTCGCAGCGCCTAGGCCTCGAACATAATGCTCATGCCCTCGCTGTGCAGCTGCAGGAGTGGATTATCACACACTGAGGAGATGAGACCAGCGACAGAACAACTGCTGTCTGTTTTTGGCCAATCATCCACTTCCGGAGGCTTTTTAGATGACAAGAAAAAATCTTCAAAAATCATATATTAGATTGTGATCCAAGAGCTCTTTCCCCAATCTCTTCCAGCTAATAAACAGAGTCAACCCCCAAGGCTGTCAGATTCATGTTGCGCTCCATTTTCCAGCTTAATAAATTACAACAAAGCGCCCTGATAATGTTTGAGAGGGGACATTTGGGTTCCTTCTGGGCCTCAGCACACCAATTTATTTTTGTCTGCGGACACTGCAACAGGACAAATCCATGACAGTGGATCTATGACGACACAAAGACAATTTATCCAAACAGACCGGAGCGAGAGGTGCTGGCGCAGCTGATAGAGAGCTTTGACTGTCACATGATTTTTCAAATGCAAACAGCTGGTCGTCACACAGAGGAAATGTAACTCGTCCATACATTTAACATGCATTTAAAACACATGATTCTTAATGCAGCCCCAGGGCCTGTTTCACCTCATCTGCACCATGAGATCATTTCCTCATCTGTTCAGTCTGCCACTTTCTGGGAACACTTACACCCAGAACGGTACTCAGTAGGGCGCATACATCCACCAAGGTCCAACAGACCCCTTTTGTACTCATTCACATATACCAGCCACCTAAATACACCTGATGTTTTTCATCAAGATCCATGGATTAGTGCCTGAGAACGAAAATATGGAAAAAAGCTTTATCAGGTTATGTAAATAAAAGTTTAAAAACATTCATGGATCCCTCCCTCTGTCTGTATCCATAGCAAAACACTAACCCTAACCCATGCATCCATCCAACTTTCATGAATATCTGTTTAGCAGTTTTTGTGTAATCCTGTTGACAAACCAACCAACCAACCAACAGGACACAGATTAAAACATAACCTCCTTGTTGGAAGTTTCTTCCAAAGAATGCAACTTTTGAACTGCCTGGGCAACAGAGGGGCCTGCTGTATATACAATGGTGTCATCCGCATATAGAGGAATTGTACAGTTTCTACCATTTACATCCAATTCGTTCATAAAAGAAAAATACTACATCCATAAAAATACTAGTGGTCCGAGAATACAACCCTATGGAGCACCATTGTCAGCACTTAAAACACTGAACTGAAAGCCATCAGGAAGAACTTGTATTTTATCACTGAAATTATCTATAATCCATTTAAAAGATTTTTCTTCAAATCCATTCAATTCCATGTGTGACAGGAATGAATGAATGAAAGGAATGACACTGGTAAACAACATAAAACCTCTTGTTGTGAGAAAATGATGGACGCACTGCAACAGTCCAGCAGAGAGCAGAGTAGGAGAAAGAACCATGCACCAGAGAGAGAACAGTTACAATAGAAGTACCCCAAATAGTCTGATAGAACACTCAATACAGAGTGAGTGAATCATAGAAAATCGAGAGACTTCCCTCAGATAGGAACGAAAGAAGAGGCAGCAGGAGTTACTAATTAGAATACTTACAAATCATGATTAGACTTAATTAGATTTCAAATCAAACATATTAGGATACGAGTGAGTGGAAGGTTTTGTTTTGCGGCTGCATTTCATACATTCAATATCCGGGAATTCACATTGTAGTGACTCTGACTATACATGGTCTGGCCATGAACGGAAGGAAATGGTGCATTTTATGGGACTATTTTCAGGGGCGGATTAATCCACATTTGGTTCCCCTGGTGATAATTTGTGGCAGCAGGACGTTGCGTGTGGGACTGCGTCGAAATAGACTACATCGTAACTTCAAGGATTTATATTTAATGTGATAAGACACAAGAGGTTTGGAAATAATTTCTTGTCATGATTTTTGAAGTCTCTGACGAGACTTCGAAGGATTTTCAACAGAACAGTGTCCCCAGACTTGAACACACCTTTTCCTAATTTTACGAGTTAAATGGTCAAATTCAGCCAGCACCCACCATGTTTTTCTTAACGTCATCAAATCACGTGAAAAGACTAAAACCAACAGCACATTAGTCTGTCTTTCATCACTCTTCGACTTTCTGTCTGCGGCTCTCAGCTCCAAGCCCACTGACTACGACTGAGGACATAATCTTTAAAACATGGCCCACAAACACGTAGTTTAATTTTCTTTGACAAAGGCTCGATAACATTATCAAAAACAGGAGGATATAGCGTGTCTGTCGAGGACTATTTCCAGTGGTGGATTAATCAACATTTGGTGCTCTAGTGAGGATGTGTGGCAGCAGGACGGTGTGTCAAAATAAACTACAGTGCGTTTTTGTGGTAATGAAGGAACATGTCAGCCAGCGCAACGGTGATCTTTCTTTAGGGGTCTTCAATAGTTTTTGGACAACATCAGAGCTCCATGGCACAAAAGAAGACGATAGATCCGGAATTCATACCTGTCATCTGATACATTCACTGTTGGTTTGGTCTTTTTTGGTGGGATTTGCTGACAATAAGACAAAGAATATCACCAATCTTTCAATTTAAAATCAAACTTATTTTTCTAAAAGTGAGGTATCAAGAAAGTATTGTTTAGCTACTCACATGCTGTATTTGTATTCACTCCATTTAACTATCACTAAGACGTTCAAAATACTGTTTTGATTTGATCTATTTGAGTTTCTCAGTGTGTAGCCTCTAAAATTAAAATGAGAACTGTTAGTCAAGTGAGGACCACCATGAGTAGTGACACAGAAACAGTAATTTATCACTGTAAAACACAATGTTTACAATTTTTGATTTTATATATTAGCTAGCTAATATCTGAAGCCACGAAATCGTCATGCTAGCCTGGAGCCTGTGACAGGTTGTTAGTTTCCAGGACAAACTCTGAATATTTTTAAGTTTGCTATTTAAGTGTTGGTGCATTTTACTGTGATGTATAAACGTTATGTGGCAGCTAACAGCTTAGCAAAGGCAGGAAGGCCCGTCTCTGCTGTTGCTACAACCAAGCTCCCACATTGCAGAGCCAGCTAACGTCAGCGCTAACGGTGCTAGCTCAGCCCAGAGACTCAGGTTAAAATCTTCCGGACCGGGCCGCCCTGCCAGCGTCCCGTCTTCCTCTCGAGGCCCAGAGACCGGGCACTGTCACCGGCCCCTGGCAGCGCTCATTCCACCCCGGCTAGCTGAGGATGGGCTTGTCACAACAGCAGGCATTGTGGGGCTAACGTTAGCCACCTAGCCAACTGTGCACTCGCTCTGGGTCCACACATATTCTGGACCGATTATGTGTAACACCAGAGGACCCAAAAATCTGCCTCGGCAAGCAGGAATCCGGAGTCTGTGTGCGGGTAAAATGGCTGCTGGCCGCCCGGAGCAGCGGAGCAGAGTGTCACAGCTTACCTTCAAAGAAAAAGCTTCTATTGTGGGCCATGTTTATTCCATGATCCTCCTCAGATGATAGTGTTGCTCATCAGCGACCCAGGGTAGCAGATCGGCTCTATGTAGCTGCTGACTGCTGCTCCGACCCGCTGACAGGAAAGTTACCGCGAAAAGCCGCCCTACTGCCGGAAGTCCAACATGTATTCCTTCAAAACAAAGTTGTTGTTTTTTGTTTTAGGTATATATTTTAAACATATCTATTCTTATCTCAGTAATCAACCGGTGAGTCCTATATTGTACATTTTATTTGTAATCATTTACATTTAAGTTTAATGAGACCCGAAGTCACGCCCCTTCCGGTTTCCCCCATGGAACCTTATTTCAGAAAAGAACATTGTATTTGGATTATGCTACGAATCACACATACGATGTTTGTGAATGTTTCAACATGAGACGCTCTCAGTTTGTCATCACACTAATAAAATATAGGC
>OMLP01046643.1:2522-31503 GCA_900302685.1 Spondyliosoma cantharus
AAAGTCGCTGCAGTAACTCTTGGGGATCCAAAGTTCTTTGGACTTGACTGAAAATGTTGAGCATGGAGGCTTTCTACTCGAGCAAAGGTAAGCCGCGCCGTTGTGTGTGCTGTGAGTGCGGCTGAAAAGGAGAGAAAGGAGACAGGTAACGCAGCCAGGAGGTAAAGTGATACAGGTGGAGAGCAGACGGAGAGAGGGAATTTCTGGGCTGTGGGTGGGACTGCGCATGGGTCGGACTATAAAGCGCAAAACGCATAACATGTGTCCGTCTGGTTTTTATCATTGCCATGTGCAGCACACCGTGAGACCATAGACTTTTATCAATTGTCAGATTTTGCATACCACTGAAGGGAAGCTCTCTCTCAAGTGTCTCTGGTTGTATTGAACCAGGTGATGTTGTAAATCAGTGAGACAGACTGCTTCACATCAGCAGTTAATTTGCAGAATTTTAAGTGTTAATGTGCTGCGGTAACTTGACCTCTCAGGCGTTCATACCGTATCACTTGATAAGCCTGAAAAAGACATGCCAATCCAGGTACTGTTCCTTAATTGAATTTCCAGAAAGTGACATGAAATTGCAAATACTGTCATTTTATACAGATACAGAAATAATAAATACTTTGCATACTGGCATACGTGCATTTGATGCAGAACATCTGGGAAGACCCCTTCATCGTTGATATTTGTTCCATCAGACGCGGATTCACATGGTTGCAAATGGCACTTTGAGCGGGAGGCAGGCAACACGCACGGCACCTGCTTTTTTTATGGTGCAAGGAATCAAATCTCCCCGGCCCAAAAAAATCTGTTCCATTAAAAAAAAAAAAATGTAAATAGTGATGTAAATAAATGTGTGCAGGAATGGCTATTTTTTTCATTTTGCAAATGTAACTTGTAACAGAACACGAGGAGTATGATAAGTAAGCATACATTATATGATCATCATGGAAATCGGGAATTACAGTAGATAATCCAGCAGCTCTGAAATTATGCAGCTATGCAACAGTGACTGCATTAACACAGCGGAGCGTGTGCGTGGCCTGAGGGGATGGAAATGCGTGTTCCATAATAGCTTCTCAAATGTGAGGGTTATGTATATCCTTAGGGTTTTAGACAAACAAGTAGTGTGATAACATTATGTCGTCCTCTTATAGCTACGTACTTGGAGACACAATTAACAGGTAAATATCGGTTGATGAAAAATAATGATCTGCTGAATAACTGATTGAAAACAGTTGTTAAAATCTGTAAACGTTGTGTGTATTTAGCGTAGCACCGTGTTTGGTAGTGCCATGAGTAATGAGGTCCTAGTCAGTCAAAAATAGAGACAAAAGTTACTGAAAGTTAGTTACTAAAAAAGTGACAT
This sequence comes from Spondyliosoma cantharus, assembly GCA_900302685.1. NCBI lineage: Eukaryota > Metazoa > Chordata > Actinopteri > Spariformes > Sparidae > Spondyliosoma > Spondyliosoma cantharus. The sequence goes on from OMLP01046643.1 coordinate 3,889, forward strand.
CAGCATTTATTAGAAGACATATCGCTGTTCTCACGTTCAAATGTCTAGATATCACTGGACCTTTTATGTGTACTCGCATTATCACCAATGTTCCAAAAGTAATCCGTCATTTTACTCGAGGCGATGGTGCGTCTCATTTGGTCACCTGTCGCCGTAACTTCAGAGGAAAGATCGGATGACACGCCAGAGGGTGAGGAAGGAAGTCGGCGAACGAGACGAGACATGACTTGGATAAAAGCCTACGTTACATGACCTCATCGCTTAACATTTCTGCCTCGGTCATGTCGGATAGATGTTTATTGGAAACATTAAAGCTCCCATGATTCTGCGCTGCTTCGCAACATCATCAAACTATTTCTTTTGTCTTTATTGTTTTGACTGAGTGATCCCTAGAAATGACATACTGTGAGTTTAAAGCACTGTTCAGTAGAATGTCTCCGTGTTTCTAGGTAACAGGAAATAGTGATGCATCGATGTAAAAAGATGTAACAACGGAGCAGCAGTAATCCTTCCTCTAAGTATCCTCTGTAATGAAGAAGGGTCCTCTGAGGCTGAAACCAGCGGGCCTTCTGAAACAATAAAGCTTTTCTCCGTTGTGCCTGACAAACATTTTCTTCTCTGTGTTCTCTGTTTGTCACTGGATCAGTGTGTCATCCATATTTAGTAGCCTGTTTTGCTTTTCTTGTCCTCGCTTGCAGGGGAACACAGGACAACATGTTTTAAAGCTGATAATGATTGTTGTGTGCCATAGTATAGAGGCCTACAGGTTTATTGTTCTCATACCGATCCTGGAAGCGTGTTATTTTCCAAGAACAGACGGGGGTTTGTTTGTTTTGCTATTTTTCTCGAAGGGAAGCGACATCTTGCGGGAACTTTTGCAGAGAGGAATAATCCGCTTTATGTTTTCTTGCAGTTATTTTCTATATGAGGCGTCAACAAAGGCTCATTTTAAAGTGTATGAACACACGTTTTCACACATGAATGCTTTATTTTCACACCGAGTCATATACAGTCAACTGTTGACATGTTGTGGCTAATTTGCCAGCCGTACAGCTTTGATAAACAAACATTGTGACGGTATGAGAAGATAAGATCTGGCATCATGCCCACAATTACCTGAATTTACTGTCTGTTAGACTGATAAGTGACCCTTTGTAAGTGCAGCGCTAAAACATCCCAGCTATAAGCACTTGTAAATGATGCACTGCCGCTTTTCGTTTCAGTGTTGTACTGGCAGAGGTCCAGCATTAACCTCTGTTCTCATAATGCTGCATCAGAGACAGATTAAACCTTTTCGGGGTGGATGAATGCTGACTACGGCCGTACTGTGGCCCTACAGAGATTTACTGTCTGCTCCTTACTTGCGGCTCCCCAACTTGCCAGTTTATGCCGCTGTTTCAGCAGCCCGAGCCGTTTGTCACCCTCTGCCGAGTGTGATGGGTCGGTGCTGCTGACTCTCCGGAGCCCACAGAGAGGGGGGGAGCTCTTCTCTCACTCAAAAGGCCCTTTTGCTATCACGTTCGCTGGGATTACCGAGGCAAAAGTTCCCACTGAGCTTTTCCATCATGGCAGCACGATTCAGAGACCTCCCACAGAGTGGGAAGAAGTGGCGCACTGTCTGTTTCTCTGAGTGTTTGGCTGGTGGAGGTCCGTCTGTCTGGCAGTGACCAGTGTTCCCTTAGCTGCGGCGGAACAGAAAGGGAAAGCTGAGGGGCAGATTTCTGAGGCTCGCTGGTGGAAGTGTGTGTTAGGTTGTTGTTGGACAGGGGTAGACTGCAGTCTCCACCCCCTAGTGGGCTCCCAAACACTATATTGCACTGTTACCAAAACATGAGCCATGGACCCCCAGCGGTCCCCACCATTGGATAAACTCACTGTAATGACTTAATATTACAAATTGACTAATCTGTTCATTGATTTCACACTGATCATGGATATCAGTGGCACTTCACAGATTTTACACATACAGGTCTTTGAACTTGTCAAAGTTTTATTCAGTCTGTGAAAATAATGCATAATTGTCTTCTGAGAAGCTTTCTAAAATCTCATAAAATTACCCTGATTACCTCATCAAGTCTATATTTCCTGTTGATGTGATCTGGTTATCTTGATCCAGGCATGAAAATATTCATCATAAGGATCCACCGTTTTTTGAAGCTTGACTCTAGGGACTGAAAGTCAAAGATATCTGCCTCTGTGTCTTTGATTTGGAGGAATTTTCTCTCCCTCTTTTTTAAATCCAGCTCCTTTTAGTCTTCCAATACTTTATAGAAGTGCAGTACCAAATTGCTGGAGCAGGTCCACTCACAAGCTTTTCTCCTCAGCTTTTAACAACATTTTTAGCAGCCGTTAGTAGCAGATTGAGCATGCTCACTGAACAAGAAATACGGAAATGTCCCTGTTTGCAGGACAAATAAAGGAATTCTAATTCTGATTCTGAACCAACACAATGATCAAACCCTCTCTACTCAGAAAGACTATGAGTAAGTAAGTGGACCTTGGCCCGCGGTCAAGAGGAAATTTCTGCGCTCAACTCCGGTCTTGGTTTTGTACATTAGCAGGTCATTATTCAGAGTATGATTACGTTGTACTCACCAAGTTAATCATTGAGATGTGGAAACAGGATTACATCTCTAAACAAAAGTCCGAAAGGGCAATAAAAGCAAGCAGTCAGACAATAAAATCATACAGGATAAAATCAATCCCGCAGGTTAGCCAAACCAAACAAAGGCAGACGTTACAGTCATTATACAAACTGTACGTCGTAAACATCCATCACACCTCACGGACTGCAGAACTGTTTTTAAACTGTGACTGACTGTACTTACCATAGCTTTGTGTACTCTGGGTTTTTTCCTGTTTAACGAACAAGATGTAGTGATCACCCCATAATGGATTGAAACCATTCACCAAATCATGTTATTACAATAATTATTTAACATATTCAGCAACAACACACCACTTGTTTTTCATCACTACAACTGAATTGTTTGGGTAGATGTAGACTGGTTTGGGGAGCAGTAGTCAGCCTGTGATTTTTCGCAGCAGTTTCAGATTTACTCTTGTCCGACAGGCTGCTCACAAAGTAAAAGTCAGCCTGAAAATAAAAAAAGATAAAATTCTATGATAATTTTGCCATTTTCCCTGTGACACTGGCTAGGTGTCATTCCATGATAAATATAAGTCGAGGAAACAGTCTTTCGTGATAAAAAAAAATAAAATAATGCTCCGCTGTCCCACGGTGTTGTCCTTGAATAACACATTTTTAATACGTCACTTTCCAGCAGCAGACCGTCCATCCTGGAAATGTGACCACTGGATGTCCCCCTCACATCCTGTTGTTCCGTCTTTTATATGTATTTGATGAAATCATGACTGATGTGATTCTGTCAGCAGTTGTTATCACACGTCAGTTTTCATTAGAGCAACGCAAGGAGAAGTTTTGTACTTTTCTGCTTCAAATGGCAGGAAAGCATCCGAGTTGTTACTGTTGGTCAACAAACAATCTGAAAATGTGATGGAAATCTTTACAATCTTTTGACGCATGTTAGACCGAATTAATTGATGAATCAAGAAAATAACAGTCTGATTAATTGACAGTTAAAGTTGCAGCCCAAGACTTCATCATCTGTCATGATTTCAACAGAAAAATCTAGTAGTATTTATTTTTTTTCTCCTACTGGTGATATAGTATGCTTTGTATAAAGCAGTAAGGTAGTTGTATTCCTGTTTATCGGGGTGTAAAGCCCTGCAGAGAAGACATAACCATTTAAAATCAGACGCAGTATGTGAAACATTTGTCAGTCTGGGACAAAAATAACGTGAATGCATAAAATTTTAAAACCCGCCCTTTAAAGGTTGTCATCCTCACCATAACCTCGTAATTCATGTTATGTAAAACATTTACAATAAACACTTTGGCAGAGACAGTCAGCTGTTGAAAATGATACCAAAACGCTAGACGGGTCCTTTTTTAGAGCGGGGTATTTACCGGGTGGTCAACGTCATGAGCTGATGATTTAACACAGGGTCGGTTACACCTCAGAAACACTAGCAGGGCTGACGGTCGGTAGCCGCTATTCATATGTAAGTCTAACGCACAGAAACCTTACTGGTGCTTGTGTGGGGTATGTCCCACACGGTAGCGGGGCAATGTGGGTGGTAAATGTCGGGGGCAGAGTGGAATGACCCCGGTGTAAAGGACAGCTGTAAAGTTTGCGCCTCTCGACTGAAAAGGTCGTCTCACTGACGAGGTTTTCCCAAGCATTTCCATTTCCAAGACAACAGCCTAGTTTTCTATCTTTTCAAATCTCCTTTTATTATTTTTTTCGTGTTTTGTTGTCAAAATTTCTTGTTATAATTTTTTGTGCTATGGTTTAAAATGTGTATCCTGTCGACGTTTTTGATAAAATGAAAAAGCAAAGATATGTCAGAACAGGTATGAATATTCAGGACCGGTGCATTCTTTGCACATGTAGTTGTCCCTGTGCATGATAAATTATGACACTAACTTAATAACTTTGATGTCCTTATGTCCACATACATCCTAGTACATTCCTCGTACGACTGTGGGAGCTTAACTGCTGTCCTCCTTCTTGTCCAGTAGATGGCGACACTAGCCAGTTAACTTGAGTCTGCTCCCCGAGACGTGTGATTCAATGTGCAGGGATTTTTCTTGCTTAATCATCCGTGCAACAGGATTTACAAGATCAGGATCTTTTCTTTTCTGCAAAAGTCACTCAAGCGTACATAAACTTAACCTGAAGGTTCAAACTAAATAATGAATTTGCAGCTCAGCTCTTTGTCAGGGAGCTATTCAAACCTGGAGTGCTTCAGCATGAGCAGAAAAATGCACCAGTTTGGTTGAAGTGTCAGAGTCCATATTCGTCCTGAGCTCTAATAATGCAACACGCTTGAAGGACCCGTTGCTCCTCGTGTATTATTTAACTCTGCTGATTACAGTTTAACTGATGTGTCTGTAAGAGATGCAACAGAGCCATCTTTGTATTTCACATGAGTTTAATAAAATGTGGCTTACTTGCGCTTTCTATTCACTACAGCTCTGATCACGCTAATACTTTGTCTGTCTGTCTTTTTTCTTTTTTCAGGTGAGTGCCCCTTCTTCTGTCATGTCACTGCTGTCGGAGGATGATCCGGAGCATCTGAACCAACAAGTACTGCGATTGATAGATCTGTTCTGAAAGACCAGTAGGCGGACACTTGTTATGTTAATGCCTTGGCTGACTCAATGAGGCAGTTTGCCTAATGTTTTAATGAAAGCCTTTATTTCTTATGGGGTCAGTAGAGAGTCAATGAACGGACCTGCAACTGTGCTGATTAACATGTGGTCAGTGTTTGAGCTTGAAATGGAACCCAGGGTCACATTCTCTTAGGCATACTATGCTGGACTTTGTTCATTTTAATTTATCTATTGTAAACCCACCATTCAAAGGGTGCGGTGGGCGATTCAGGAGGTTATTAGTTGACTGTTAAGTCTCACTTTGGGTTGGCGAAACCACCGACTGAAAGCGTCGGTATCCGAAAAAGTACCAACGCTTTCGGTTGGAGAGCCACCAACCCACAGTGTCAGTATTTGACAACCTGGAATCTTTCTCTGGAATTGCTGACACATCCTGAACACACCAAAACACTGAGAAAACAAGAAAGCTCAGGCAGAGGGGAGGGTCTCTGCAGACAGAGACACTGCAACATGCAGATATTACGCATAAGAAGTGTGACTCAACCTGCCTCAAGTCATTCTTCAAAGAGTCAAACTTCTCATGATTCAGAAGAGGTGAGGTCAAGACCTGCCCTCACAGGCCATAACTTCCCTCTGAAGTACATCTGGAATGTTTTACTCTCAGTATGATAAACCAGAGGAGGGGCTGTAACACCTGGGTGTAGCCTGGCCCCCATAAGAGAGCAGGTCACTTTGGCTGCTTTGCTTCAGCCACTCAAGGTGTGTCACAGGGAGGAAGACCAGTGGCGGGCTCATGTAGTGAACATATGAAAGTATCACTTTGTTCTCTTGCAGTGCTCTGGGAGTCATCGGGACTCGGTGTCGGTGGTCTGCTTATGTTGATATATCTGCTATTCAGTAATTGCAGAGCGAGAATGGTTGATAAGAGGAGTGTTGCTGAAGTGAGTGCGTGGGTGTGTGATTAAAGGGTGGGGTCAAACAATGCTAGTTCAGTGACTCTGAACTCTACTCATGAAACAAAAATGCCAAGAACGCGCGTGTGTAGTCGGCCAGGGTCGTTAGAGTAGAAAACTTGTGTTTCCACGCGTCAGGGCTTCATCCCGGAGGTGTTTCAATAAGGGATGTCGTGTGAGGGTGCAGCTATCTCTTTGTGTGAGCTACGGTGAACACTGGCTCACATTTCGTCACCTTAGGGTGAGTACTCACTCTTGCTGCGACCTGGACACACCTCACACGGTCGCTCTGGCAGCTCAACAAAGCAAGGTCGTTAAAGGTGATCCAACTGGTGTACCTTTCCCTTCAAAGGGCACGTCGCTATTAAATCCATTTGATACTCTATTATATCTAATCCCCCAGCAGTGCATGTGTTCCAGGGAGGCAGAATTCACTGGCAAGATTCATTTTTGCCACAAGAGTGTACTGTTCATACACTTTTCTGTTGTGCAATGGTCCATGTGTGCCAGCGGCACAACTGGCACCACACCTTTTTATCAGTGCATTCACCGATTCACTTATGAAAATGTCACATGAAATTTGCCTCCCTACATTTTAAAATCATAATATTTGCACATGAATTCAATACATGTTGCATTTGATGGGCTATTTTCACATGTAAACTAATATTTTAACATAATGGAAAAAAAATAATGTCACACATTTTCACAGGTGATTGACTTTTTTCACATATTTTTGAAATCTACATTTTTTACATGAAACGTATGAAATACGTGAAATATATATGTTCATATGGAAGTTGCATTTTTTTCCCAATTCGAAAGGAAACATGGTCCATGAAGTCCCATGTGAATTCCACATTTTCATGCGCAACTGGTGACTTTCACAAGAATATATGTGTGGATTAGAATTTGCACATGTGGAAACGTGACACATGAAATTTGCTTTCTCAAATGTGAATTCCATATTTTCACACTGGCTATTTTCATCTGTGGTCTAAAATGTTAATATGTGAAGGTAACATATTTGCACATATGAACTGGACTTTTAACAAGTGATTGTTTTTTGTCACAGAAATTCAATTCTCCACATGTGGAATTCACGCAAGAAATCCGGCGGTATTTGCTCCTAAACATTTGAATACCAGATGTTCACACACTTTCACATGCAACTGGATATTTTCACAAGTGATTGGCTTTGTATTTTGTGAATGAAAATGACCACATAAGTTCTGCGTGTGAATCATATATGTGTAGCCTGTTAAGGGGGCCAGGCTACACCCATCCTCACAGGCAAATCCCACATTTTCACACTGTTTCACATGTGATTTGCTATTTGCGATTGGCTTTTTTTTCCACATGTGATTTATAATTGGCACATGTGGAACCAGAAACTCTTTAAAAGCTCACCGTGTGATTTTGTTTTTACGATTGTACTGTCAGAGGTGGCTGCAGAAACAACAAAGCAATTCTCTGAGCTGTCAGGAAAGTAACCCGATAGGTAGTTGGCTGGAGTCACTCTGCCGTTTTGTCCCCACAGGTGCCACACGCCCTCAAGGACAAACTGTTACTACTGACTGTTACTTCTGTGGGCTTTCATTTAAGAGTTCTTTCGGGCTGTTTCTGTGGCAGTCGGTGGTAAATGACTCCGTTGTATTGTTCAGTGTTGGAGCCGCTCCTGCTCCCTGGTTTTTATTACACTTTGGAAAGGGAAGCTGCCCATTGTTTGTGCTGTTATTCTCTCTTTAAAGGCAGGACTTTTAGTTGTAGGTGTCACAGTGGAAAACAGGATGTGCAGCCAACGCAGCCATGTCGATCAGAACAAGCGAAGAGGAAAGCAAAATGTTGTCTCCTGCAGCAGCGAGGACACTTAAACCACAGGGTGGGGTTGTGACCTGGCTGCGTGAATAGCACTTGTTAAATGAGATTAGCTGAGTAGTATAAGACAAGCTAAGTTACGGGGAAACTTATCACGTTGTTCGGTGTAGGTGTTTATTATTGCTTCCAGTGTATTGTACTTTGAGCGTGCACCTTGACAGTTATACACCTGATATTTTATTAATCCAGCAGCTGTGTAGCTCTGGGTGTGGCGGAGGCTATTATTTATCTTTGGTCTCACAGACAATGCTGTGTTAGAACAATAAACAACCCTGCTGGCCTAATTAGAGCTTAATAAGATTAAGAATCGTTTTTCCCGTCGCACTCCACCTGTTGGATGAAGCTCCGTACCTGCACAGTAAATCACATGTTGAGGTTTTTATCGTTTAGTCAGAAACACAGCCTCAGCCGTATAATTAATTTTTGTGACATGGGTGCCAGGCTCTGAGTTGCATATTTCCGTCAATACACTGCATGAAAGAACACGTTAGGTATACATTGCAGCATTTTTTTTTCCTCCAGTAATTACACTCTGCAGAGGGGCTGTGATTCAAACTGCCAGAGCATTCCTGAAGTTCAACTGCAAGAGACAGCATATATCAAGTGTTATTTCTGCAGACAGTTGTCATGGAGGCTCTTTGGATCTGATTGACAACGTACCTGTCTGTTGTGCTGCTGGGGCGTTGCTCTCTGTCCTCGCCCCCTTGGCAATGGAATGACAGGATTTCAGGAAATAAAATGCAATTCTTGCTCTCCTGCATCTGAACACCCTTCCGACTCCACATGGGAGCTTTTGACGTGGAATCTCGATACTCTCTTGCAGAGACGATATCTTATCTTTTTCGACTTACATTAAAAAGAGCAGCAGCACGACTTCAAAATGCCACATTTTTCCTCACTGCCGCGGCTGTTGTCATTCTTTCCTACATGATTGAGTTACAAGAGCCCTCTTGTGGGTTGCTTGCCTCATTGAAAGTCAGTTTATGAAAGTTACAGAGATAATAATGGTGATGAGTCACCACTGTCTGAAACTGGACTCCGAAGCTGTGGGAGAATAGGTCTTTTTACACTACTAACACACCAAGTACGTTTACTGCAAGTCTGTCTTTTGTGAACCAAGCTGCTCCTGCAGTCATTTTTTTCTCTCTGTTCTGAGGAAAGAAAGAATGCAACTGATTCATTCCCTCCAGATGGACGGGGTTTTATTGGAGTGAGGATAATAAATCACCTTTCTGTGTGTCTGTGTGCCTTTGTAACAGCATTACTGCATGTGCGCTTGTGGAGGACACACCTGTATCGTGTTTTGCATTTTATTAAAGGTTGATTGTCAGGATGCCTATCTAAAAATAAAGCCGAGTCTTCAGGTTACAATGCAAATCCGCACTTTCGCGACAACCAGTCAGGAAGGCAGGAAGGAATTTGGATCCTGTGTCAGGTTTTGCTGTTTGATAGCTGGTTGCCCATGGCAGCAGCAGCAGCGGCGGCCAGCCCACGTTCCCCGGGACCTCAGCCGTGGACGGCACATGGTATTTGCCTAACCTGTGGGTTGTGTTGCTACAGTAACAGAGCCCAGCATGGCCACACCCATGTGTGGTTTGCAGACACTGACTCATCATGCAAATATTCAACGTTTTTTCTTTAAACCCTTAAATGTGACTTTGTCATTTTGTTTGGGACATTGTTTTTTGTTCACTGAGCTGTTTTTTTCTTTATACAAACTCAGTTTAAAAGAGGGAATGAACTCATAGCATTGGTCAGTATCTCTGGGTGGTGCAAACAGGCTGGTCTCTGTTGGCACTGCCTGGCCTCGTGCTCCCTACAGCCATTTTATACCCTCCTCACCAACCAGACTGCAGCTCCATTTTGTGAGGGTCAGCTTATAATTAAGCATGATTTAATTTCACTCCAATTAAAGGGTACACAATTATTAATAGGATACTCACATGCCTGTATGTACATTGAAAGAGGTTTCTTTTTTGTCTCTGTAATTAATCCTGGACGTGAAAATAAGACGCCCACCAAGCGCAATTCCCAAAGTATGAAGTGTGCATGGGACGATATAAAAATCTCATGTCACGATTGTCCTGACCAAAATGATTGGGATTTATGAAATTATCCCAGCAGTCATTTAGGACACAATCCTAACTAATGATTAAAATAATCATACATTTTAAGGTCCCCCTGCATAGAAAAAGTACTTTTTTACTGCAACAGGTTCATGAGTTATAAAAGGGGACTTGGGGCAAAATGCTGTTTGTGTGTATTTCTTTCTACAAAGTTAGTTATGTCACTGCCATTGCCACAATCCCTTTAAGTCAGTTGGCATAAACGGTTAATCAGCTGTCCCATGACTCATGATCAACCTTTCAAAATCACGTCTCTAAATCCATTTGCAGGTTATGCACGTTCTTGCGATATGCCCCTTCCTATTGCCATCCCCCTCTTTTAGCCAATTGGCATGGGCAGAAAAACACACCTTCACACAGAAACTTGACACAGAAACATTTCAGCCCTGCATGGTGGATACTGACAGCCAAAACCGACACAGTGACCTACTGAGCTGCTAGTCACAGCTAAAAAATGTGAAGATATCCTTTAAGACACTGGCATGTGTGAGCAAACGATTGTATGGTGAAAATCCTTACTTGATTATCTTGTCATGTATGTCAACACTCCTTTAGCCAAGGATCAAGGGAGGGGCCCCAGTGTAATTTTTGACATAACCATCAAAACTGATTGAAAGGAGGATTATATTCTGACAGGTTCAGCACCCCACATATTAGTCTGAGGAAAGTGCTTCAGCTGAGGCTTAACTTGGTCTTTGTTTTTACCCTTCAGGGTCAACTGCACTCATTGGAGATAAGCCAGAACTGATAAGAAACTAAACACTGTCACCTGTGATCTCACAGCTCTCTAAATATGGCCACACAGGTTGCACATTGAAAAGTACATTTTCATTGGCGCTCTACTTTGTGGGAGTGTTTTGGCTCGCTGATACATGCCTCCCGTTCTAAGATTAACTTGCTATTCTTTAACGACTTACAAAAAGCTTATTTGCTCCCCATAAACCAAGGAATAAGTATGCAAGGGAAAAAGCCAGAGTCGTTTTGGGTTTTCATTGGATGCCTTGGTTGTTCCTTTTGCAGACTGGCTCGTAGTTCCTTTTCTGTCTTTCTCTACTGTATCTTGTGTCCTTGTGTCCACCCCTTCTTAATCTCTGGGGTTGAAATTTGCAGGGTTTCTCGAACAAGGCACCCAGTGTGTCTCTCAGAGCTAGTCGTTTACTGAAATAAAGCGTGGTCGCCGTGAGATGTATGCGACATGGGACAGGGTATCCAGGGCAGCAGAGAGGATGTGTCCAGCCTGGCAAGGCCCTCAGATTTATGGTGTAGATGTTCCTCTGCGTTTATGGGCCAGAGATGAAAAGATTCCCTTGTTCTTTTCTCACAAACACCCTCCCCTCCCGTTCCTTCTCTCTTTTAGACCCATTTTGCTTGCCATGTTGTTCTGCTGGATGGGCAGTGGGTCTCACTGGGGTAAAAAGTAGCAGTGTGGTTTCGACTGGGTGGTGAAGGAAGTAAGAAGGTTTTGGGTTTTGTTGGAGCCACCGAGGCCTTTGTATGAAATGTCAGTTCAGAGCAGCATGGACGGAGGAGATCCTCTTGGTGATCGGTTCTGGCTCAGCCCGAAGAAAGGTAAGTGATTGATTATAGAGTGAGGGAATGGCTGTCAGCATTGGTCGGATGAAAATTTGTGTCATGAAGAGGTGTGGTCACATGCAGACAACACCTCGGTTTTCAAGTTTATGGAATCTGAAGAGTTGACTTGGCAATTGAGAACATCATGGATCCGTCTCATGCAGCAATACTTTTCTTGCACCCGAGTGGTGTGACACTTGCATGCTGATTCCGATCCCTGGCTGCTGTTGAGTGGAGCTGGCGTACAGCTCCCGGAGGAGAGAGAGAGCAAGAGAGTCGAGGGCTGGTTTAAATTTTCTGTCCGGATCTCACTGCTGGAACTTGTTTACAACACAAAGCGTTTTTGTCTCTGGATGTTTTCAGAACTTACCACCAAGACCTGATTTCTATTACTCTAGTCAGAGAGGCAGGGAACATATTCTGCTTTTTTTTTTATGATATGTAGCCCTTTCCCAAAGTGCTGGATAATAGATGTAAAACATGGGAGCGAGGTGTACTTTGGCATTCTCTGCATCGCTCAAAGGGAAAATTGTCCACCATTATCCATGACATCGTAAATCTGTCACATTATCGCTCCTGCTTTCAGCCGGCCCTCGTTTACCCCCTCATGGGTGGGTTCCTTTCCAAGTCGGAGAGGCTGCAGGGGGCGTTGTAAGGTTGGACACATGGAGACCCCGCCACATGACAGACAGCTTGTTGGAGAGAGAGTAAGTCAGAATGAAAGGGACTTGGCAGTCTTTTTGGGTGCTCCTGCTTATTTTTGGACAGTGAGGAGGGTGAAGGGAGGCATAATCTGTGACTTCATTTCTTTCCACTCTGGAAAAGGAGAAGTCAGTCTGATCCGTGACTTGTGGAGCGGAGAACATAAGCAAGGCCCGTCAGTTTTTACCTCAAGCACACATCAGTTTATGGACTTTCCATGTGCATTCATGTGTATATTGGAGAAACAAAAGCCAAGCGTTGCCATTTTTTCCTCTGCTCGCACAGTAGGCTATTCTACTTGCGATGTCAGTACAGTTTTGTATTGCCCAGTTTAAGCTTTCCCACAAAATGTACTCTTTGCTGAAATTTTCTTTCACTTTCACACAGTTACACCGATTTAATTTGTGAAACAAGTGATCCAGCTCCCCAGTTGCTTTTAACAAGCCTTGCGTAACTCCAGAGATATTTATGGGGCAAGAAAAGTTTGGTTTGGCAAAGCAACAGGAACAGTTTCTATAGTGTCTTGACTGATTTCAGAACATTACTTTGTCTATTGTTCTTCCCCCTCGGCTCTGAACAGAACAAAGAATTTCTCCCCTTCGACCGTAATTTGCGTCTTGTTTTTTACCTCAGCTGTCCAAGAACAGTTGATTATTTATTTTTGCAGCAGCGTGAGGAATGCCAAAGACACCTCTCAGTCTGCTTCCATGCTTACCAGCTCCTAGCACACAGTGCCCCTTTGTCTGAAGCCAATCTGCGGTTCAGCATACTTCTGTGGGTTTATGTTTGGTGAGACTGTATATACTGTAGAGAACTTTTCGATTGGCCAGTCCCGTCAACTCTCTCTTGTGCATGTGGCTACGCATGCGAGACACACTTCCCTTCACGTCGTCAGTCTATGAATCCAGTAGAACAACCCAGTTACACCCAGGGACCAGTCAGTGCCAGGGGTTAAATCCGTGCAGCTTCATCCTTCTTGCATTTCAAAGTCTACTTTCTCCTGCTGTGGAATCTCTAATTGACACTGTTGTTCATGTCGTCACACACAAATATCGGACAAGGTTGTCAAAGGGGGTAGGATGGGGTGAGGGTAGGATTAAGGCCTCACATGCAGTCTGCCAGCATGTTATAATTGTCAAGTCAACAAGTCAAGTTTATATATAGCCACAAATAACAAACCTGTTCCATAGGCTTTTCACTGAAGGATTGCATTTCTTTAGACCCTGGAGAATTTTAAGTTGATCATATATGAAAATAATGTTCAGATATGAGAGGAATGTGAAAGATCTTTTGTATTCGACCCTTTAAAACTGCTCCCACATTTAAAAGTCTATGGTGATGGTGATGGTGTCACACTGATCCACTGCTCAACAGGTTGAGATTAACCCGTCAAGATGTGTTGCAATGCCAAACAAAGGCAGGGAAGAAGACTGCCTAGAAGACAATACGTGGTTAAAAATACTTTTTAAAAAATCCACTTTACAAATCTTTTCTAAGGAATTACGCTGGGCAGATTTGTTGAAGTGGGGCCCTAAAACATGACATTAAGTAAATGCATCACTACTCGGCTACTGCATCGAACTGCGCCCTCTAACAAGTGCCTTCCAGGTTAGGAATGACAACTTGTACAAAGCTACTGACTGCTTGCTCTGTCATCAACACTAATGCCACTGGCTAAAGTTACCAACTCTGCAGTTTACCACAGAAGTCACCATGAATAAAACGCGGGATCCAAGGGATCCAATCTGACTTTGTCGGACTGAAGAGGACAGATAAAATGATCTGCCAGGGGATCAGACCAATCGGTTAGTTTCATCCTCTGGGTTTGTACGAAATCCTTCCCAGTTGTTCTTGAGATATTTCACTTGGAACCGAAAGATGTCGGCCAAACAGATTGTCAAACTAGTATGTTGCTAGCATGGCTGAAAAAGCATAAATGTGTTTTACCACTGCAGTTGAGATAAATTGTCAACAGTTACTTTTCACATGTGTTTCAAGAATGAGAAGTATGTTTTCTTGACTTATATCACCTCCAGAAAAGGTGCCACAGTGTGTGATTTTACTGTTGTCTTTTCTCCTCTGGACCAGTACTGCAAATTTGTGGTTTCTCTAATAATTTATCTATGATAATGATTTTTGGAATTGAAAAGCAACAACACGAAATGTGTATCCTCTTTGAAGCCTTTCTTTAAATGAATATAATATTGTTATCTATTAATCACTTTATAAATTGTTAAAGCGTCAACTCATTTATCAATTAAAACTGACTACCAGGAAAGCCTATAATTACTGTGGTGGCAACCACTGACTCCATATAGAGCTGCTCACAACTATGTCTAACTTTAGCAGATTCCTGGGTCGGAGGTGTTTGTGCTCTAACATGTGTTGGCTCTGTCGGGGGACGGGCACAGCTGTCCCTGACAAAGGGGTCACTAGCCTTACTGTACCTTGCCAGGAATCAAACTTCTCGTGTGAAAATAGGCTTATCGTCCAGATAAGACGGGAGCCCTCAGACATTGCAGCATGATTCTTCATAGCTGCAAAACTGCAAGTCATGATTCAGTTTAGACTAATGGCCAACCTCCCTGTGCCTGTTTTATCCACCACATATTCTTTCACGGTCTGTGCTTAAAATGATTATGCAGCTGACAGATGGAAGAGACTTACTGTATTTGCCCCTGCTGCTCAGTTCAACCATCTAATGGCTTGATAATCATGCATTAAGCTCCTTGATACAAAGAGGACCCATCCTTCTGACATGTTCAGACATTTGCCTTTAGTTTCAACACCACCCTAACTTCTTGAAATGTAAGAACTTGCACTAGCCGGTAAGGAGGCTCTGCTGACCTTTTACCTTCCCAGGAAGTGGTTGGAGTGGCTGGGATCTGATATCAGAATGGAGGGCACGTGTGCAGGACCAACAGCGCGCAGCAGAAGGCCTACTGGTGGGCCAGTCGCCAGCCGCCATGAATTGGTGGTGACAAGTCTATTCTGAGAACGTGTGGAGGTCTGAAACATTGACTCATAACCAGTAAACTATTCAGGCACTCTTCCTCAGAGTCGTATTATTCCTTTATCTGCTTCAATCAATCACATCAGGCCTCCATATGCGTCCGTCTGCTGCTGCGATCTCTGTTTATAGACTGAATAAAATTAGACGCCATTAATACAAGAGCGAAATTAAGCCCCATTCCCCTTTAGAGAGTCTATTTGTGATCATTTATTAAGTGCTAATACCACCTCAAACATTCAGACGGCTATTGTAGCACCAAGTCACTGCGAAAACCAGCAGCAGCAGCAGCACACCACTGACGAGGTTTATCATGCCTGGTGATACAGTATTTCTGCTGAAGCTGGCATATTTGATATTTGGATGGCTGAGGGGACTGGGCCTCGAGCCATATAAAGGGTCACTGTGGGAAGTTTGAAGTTCACTGAACACTTTGTGCATAAACAGTGCATGAAATCACACTGATATGCGGCCAAGAGAGCATGGCACCATGCATGGTGATGCAGATCACCCCAAATGAGCTGGCTCTAGGCTTGATGTTTAACACATAGTTGCCTGGCTGTTGATTTGTATGGTTTTGGAAATGAATGTTATTTTCTGCTCGAGTTCGTTCCTTATGCGTTGTTATGCATGACCTCTGAACCGCCAGCCAGACATTCAGCAGTGCACCATAAAATATGGACAAGTAATAAAAAGCTTCAGAAACCACTTCATGTTTTCATGACTATACGCTTAAGCTCAAGCTTGCAGATTTACACACATACAAGCCAGCCGCCGCCGCCGCCTCCACCCCCTCTCCTTACATTTCGGGCAAACTGCGGCATGTCAGTGATGAAACATTTGTTTCATAAGACAGAGGAATTCCTTTCTTGTACGATGAACCTGAGAATTCATTTGACACTCCAGTGAAAACCCCACCCAGCCTTCAGATTGAATGATTAACTTTGCATGCACCACAAAAGACAAAGTAAAATCGTAAGGGTTGATTGAGAGCTTATCTTCTACAGGTGGAGTACGTTCATGACCTGAGGCATCTGTAGAGTAGTCTGACTAGATAGATGTCTATGAACTGTTGTGTGCCAGGAATAATTTTCATTAGAGTATTAGCTTCCTCATTACACTATTGTCACACACTCTGTCTGCTATCAGTTAATGACTTATTTAATTATATATTTATGTGTTGTTTTTAATGTGTTGACATTTAATGTTTGTCTGTGGTTCTAAGCACATGCTGTATGCAAGACTATAAATTTGCCCTCAGACAATTTTCTTGATTGCTAACGAGAGCTTGACAATGTGCTGATAGTTTGCCTCAGATCAGTGTCTTTGCTCACAGTGGTCTGACAAATGACACTGTAGTCCAGCTGTCCAGGACAGATTTATGGCCTGCTGCTCCTCTGCGTCCCTGAAAGCGGATATTTGGCTTACTCAGAACTGGCTCACTTCATTTGCCTGTTGCCATGGCAAATCAAATGAAAACAGTTTTCCCGCCAATGTTTGGATGTGTAATGCTGTGTGTGGTTTCAAACAGCGGGGGGAAAATGCATCATTTCACCGCTGCTATAATTTCGCAACTGGATCACTGTGTTCCAGCGCGGTACCGTCTGCTCACTCTACTCCTCAGTGTGCCCTTTTACTATTCAATGGGATGAGTGAACATGTTCCCCTGCTCCTCCAGTTCAGTTTTCACTGGACACTGGCAATGACAGGACACTCTCACTGACACAGAGAGACGAACGGGAGACAGATGTACAGAAGAGAGCAGTGATCTAGGCAAAGAAACCTGATATCATGTTCCTGGGAGTGCTGAAAAGGTTAGCTATAATGCGCAGTTCTTTATATAGTCGTGCAAGACAGATCCTTGGTTCTCAGCTAATTCAAGGCATGGGGCACTAATGTTAGCCACCTAAAGCAGCGGCACAGCTTCATGCTGCTTTACAGTATGTTGCATCACTTTAATGAGCCACTATGAGAAACACTGATTAGTCTATGTAGTTTCCTTCACTTGGTGGCTTAGTGACCCTCCAAACAAACACAGATATGAATAGAATTGACCTTAATAATAACTCTGCTCGACAGCATGAGTCATATCAAACTACCTGTCTATAAGACCTTTATAAAATGTCACCAGCCTTTAGTTTACATGTTCAAAGACTGTGACAAGAGAACTGAGAAACACACCTTGTGTGTGGAGTAAAAGCTCCTCAGTGATACCTGATCAGGGAAATGTGTAAAACCAGACACCTTATACTCGGTAACCTACATTGATGCCCAGTGAGTTGCTCCCAGGCAGGATAGATGTATGCCAACTGGCTGACTCTCTTTCTTCTGAACTAATCACTGCCAGTGTGAGTGACACGCCATAGGGTGTGTGTCAGCCAGTCGTAGTGTGTGTTTAGAGGTGTGTGTGCACACTGTATAGGAGGTGTGTGCGTTTGTGTGTGGGTTGGGTGTCTCCGTAAAAGTCACAGCGCTCCAGAACATGTGCTCAAACGCACTACAGAGATCTGTTGCTCCATTAACTTGGCTTCACTCGTTATTTATTTCAATCAGTTTATTGCAGACACTTTTTCTTCCTGCTTCCTGCTGAACTATTTACTTTAGTGAGAATTTTTTTCCATTCCCGTTTTTTCTAAGCAATAGAGAGACAAGGTAGGAGGAGCCCAACTGAGACGTGTGCCTCACTCCCTCTCTCTCACACACTCTCTCACACACACTCCCTCTCTTCCATTCTGTCATTGCCATTTCGGCAGAACGGAGACTGTTCATTCCCAGCCACGCTGAATGCAGGGGGACAGCACACTTTTAAGTTTGTTTAAGTCCGATTTCACAGAGGAGTATTCTTTTTCTTCACGATATCCAAAGGATCGGCAAGAACAAGAGGAAAAAAAAGTAAGAGAAAAAGATTACATGGATTTCTTCTTGCATTATTTCTGATTGAATTAAGGAGCACGTGACAGCTGGTTCTGTGCCACTGGATTCTCACACAAAGAGGCGTGAGGTTATCTTATTTATCTTCCTTTCATGTTGTTATTTTCAGTTTTGCTTTGAGAAAGTTTACTGACAAAAAGCACAATGGTTGCTGGAATGCTGATGCCCTTGCGGGACCTAAGGGCCATCTATGAGGTCCTGTTTCGAGATGGTGTCATAGTGGCCAAGAAGGACAAGAGGCCTCAGACCAAACACCCTGAGGTAGAAAGTGTGAGCAACCTACAAGTAATCCGTGCCATGGGGTCTCTTAAATCGAGGGGCTTTGTTAAGGAGACATTTGCCTGGAGACATTTCTACTGGTACCTGACCAACGAGGGCATTGTTTACCTGCGTGACTACCTCCACCTCCCTGCTGAAATTGTTCCTGCCTCCCTTCAGAGGGTTAGGAAGCCAACTGCCACCCTGGCCATTGCCCATCGGGCTGCACGGGTTCAATCTGTGGAAGGTCCTACATCATACGTCCCTAAGCCAGGACGCAGAGGTGAAGCAGAAAGCCAAGAGGCTGTGGCCGAGCGTCAAGGTTACCGCCATAAGATGATGGGTACCCAAGAAAGAGAGAGGGAAACCTACTCTGATAGGACACCCAGGTTTAGGGGTCGTCCACTGGCTGCAGAACCAGTCAGGCCAAAAGCATCATGGGAAGTAGAGGACCAGCCTCAGCCTCTGTTTAGAAAGGGGAACAGCTTCAGAAGTGAAGCAGCTGTGATGGAGGAGGGCAGGGTGAAAACAATCTCTCCCCAGCAGCGTGATGTGAGAAGCGAGAGGCCAGTAACAATGTCACAGGAGAGAAAAGTGTACGAAGTCCAAAAGGAAAAGGCTCCATCTGTCCAGGTTCAGAGAGCAGCTTTGAAACAGGATGTCTCGCAGACCACTCTGACATCAGTGTCCTCAGAAAAAGCCCTACCATTAACTGTGGGTGCTGAAGCTACAGGTGCTGCAACATCAAAGATTCCAGCGGAACCCTTTGCTTCCAAAACAAATAAAGAGAAGCTTAAGATCGCAGATGAAACAACTTCCATTAAGTCTGGTAGAATGGTATCAAGCCATTTAGAAATCACAGCACTTTCTGAGAAAAAGGTCAAAGAGGAGAAGACAACAAAAGCAATTGTGGATCCAATTAAATCTGCAAAGGTCAAGGCCCAATCTGAAATGGTAACCGATAATGTAAAGCCCCAAACAGTTATTACAACTACTGCTGCTCAGGTAACCTCCAAACCCCTGAGTGACACTGTCACTGCTGCCGCTGTCCTCACAACGTCTTTAAATAAAGATGTCAAGGAAGGGAAGACAAAAAAAGTGACTGTGGATCCGGTTAAACCTGCAGAGATCAAGGCTGTGTCTGAAGCAACAGCTGATGAAGTAAAGCCCCAAACATTAATTACAATGGCTGCTGCTCAGGAAATCGCCAAACCCCTCTCTAGCACTGTTACTGCTTCCCCTGTCAACACAGCACCTGTCAATAAAGATGTCAAGGGAGAGAGAGCAGAAAAGGTGATCTTGGATCCAGTTAAACCCACAGTGGTCAAGCCTAAACTGGAAACAGCAATTGATAAAGTAAAGCCCCAAACAGTTATTACAGTGGCTGCTGCTCAGGAAACCTCTAAACTCCTTACAGACACTGTCACTACTGCCCCTGTCATCACGACACCTGTCAATAAAGATGTCAAGGAAGAGAAGACAGAAAGGGTGATCAAAGATCGAGTTAAATCTGCAGAGGTCAAGGCTAAACCAGAAGCAGCAACTGATAAAGTGAAGGCCCAGGTGGTTAACACAATGGCTGCTCTGGAATCCTCAGAACCCCATACTGACACTGCAACCGCCACCCAAGTCATCACAACACCTGTCAAAAAAGATATCAAGGAAGAGAAGCTGAAGAAAACAAAGACTAATGAAGAATCAGTAAAACCTGCAGAATTGAAGACCCCAGTTGAATCTAAAATAGATCCTGGCCAGGCCAAGAACACCAGCGAGCCTGTGCTGCCCACTGCTGCAGTAAAGGAGATCTCTAAAGTTATAGTGACTCAGGAGGCCATGGATGCTAAAGTGACCTCGGTGAATCTCTCAGCAAAGCCCAAAAATGATGAAGCGCCCCAGAAAACTGCTATGCTGTCTGAGTCCTCAATACTTGAAGTTAAAACTACTCTTAGCACAACAACTTTCTCAGCACCTATTGCTAGTGCTGAATACACAAATCCCACACAGGGGAAAGCTCCTGAAATGGAGATGATTACAAAACAAGAAAAGACGGATGTAAAGGTGCTCCCTCCTGTGGAGAAAGAGGAAAAAGTGCCAGGTGAGGCACCTAGAGTCCAGGTGCAGGGCCCCTCGTTAGCACAGAAAGACTCATCTTCAGCTCAGCAGAGTCAAAATGGTGCCACCACAGAGGCCATTATTGAAACCAAAGAATTGGTTGAGGGAAGATCTAAATCAAAGAAAAAGAAAAAGAAATCTCCAAGTGAGATGTCCAAGAGTATCAAAGCAGAGGAACAACTTGACTCAAAGTTGGAGGAGGAAAAAATCTTGATGGAAAAGCTCCCTAAGGAGGAGGCTGAAAATACCCTCCAACCCACACCAGTGATTACCTCAGAGTCGCTGACTATGTGCACTAGCAAAGAGAGTAATGGGGCATCACCTCGAGTGGAAAGTAAGACTCGAGTTGAAAAAGATGTTGATGGGATGAAGATTAAGGAAGTCCCTCAACAAACTGATGAGAAGCCAGTAATGGAAGTCCTTAAACAAACTGTCAAACAGAGTATTTCTGAGGCAGCATCACTGCCTTTGGATCAAATCCCAGCAGTGCCCCCAGTGGAGCTTCCAAACAATGCACAAGTAAAAGAGAAGGCTACGGACAGCACAGTCAGCAAAAAAACACAGGGACCATTAGGCTCCAAGGACCAGTTACAGGCTAAATTGCCCCACATGGAGCCATTGAAATCTGAGGAAATCACAGTCACTAAAGTGGAAACAGTAATGGTGCAGAAAATAACTCAAGTGGAAATTAAACAAGCAAGCCCTAAACCTGAAGAGAAAATCCCTGTACCTTTGACAGAATCTGAGAAACTCATTGTTGAGACTAAATCCCTCATAAGCACAGAGAAAACTGCAGAGGAATCTTCAAAGGGTCGGAAGAAAGGGAAAGGGAGAAAGCAGGTTCAGACACCAGCCTCAGACACTATAAACACAAAGCCTGTCTTTATGCCTGCGGCAGAAACATTACCGTCCACTAACATTACATCATTGCCCAGGGACAGCCCTGTCACGGCCTCTGAACTGAGTGTTCCTCCAAAGATGACTCCTGAAAGAATGTGCATTGAGGAAACTGGGCAGGCAGCAGCTGTGCTCTCTGAGGCCCCAGCAGACAAAGGGGAGGTGGAGCCAGCACCGCTCTGTGCAAAAAAAATCAAGCGGGAGGTTCCGAAACCAAAAACATCCTCCACTGTGAGGGAAGCACACGCAGCCGGAGAATTAGCGTCAGCAGCACCAGTGGTAACAGCAGAGGCAGCTGTAGCTCAGGCACAGGCCAGCCCCCTCGCCAAGCAAGAGGAGCCTCCCAAAGTTGCACAACATTCGGCCAGTCAGGCAGCAGAGCGCAGCACAGAGAAAAAGCTCTCTGTTTCCAAGGCCTCGGAGCAGGAGGAAGAGAAGAAGAGGGACTTGGAGAAGGACACACCCTCTGCCACTGCCACACCCGCAGCTGCCCAGCCTGACCAGCCTCACCTGGGGGACACCTGTGACTCTGTAAACCCTGACACGGACGAGGCCGCCATGAAGAGGAAGATTGTAGTAGTGGAGGAAATTGTTGAGGTGAAACAACTTATTAGTCCTCAGGCAACTGGGGAGCAGTCACCTCCTCCACCTGTGCAACATGAGGAGGAAGGAGAGGACCTGGACCTGGATGTTCTGGAAGCCATCGCCATAGAGCGGGCACTTTTGTCAGGGGCGGCGGGGGTCAAGGTGCAAGGAGCCTCACCTGATGAAGACTGGGACCACTCACTGGAGGAGCCAGAGGAGAAGACGTGGCCAAACTTCATTGAAGGTTTGTTTGCATATGTGCCAACTGGCCTACTCCCTATCTTATCCTAAACTCTGTGCATGTAGTGTAATTACTCTTGCATCTGGGTTTCCACCTTTCTCTAAAATGTGGGAGGTCTTAGGTAGGGTATTTGATGACAGCTCTATTGTTGCTCTTGCACAGTGTCATGTGCTTAAAAGTATTTCATACTCTGAGGAACATCCTCTTACTGCAACTGTCTGCTGGTGCCGTCTCTTCCAAAGTATTGTTTTGGGCGATTTGATTACAGTTTATGGCTTTAAGTTACATATTACAGAGCCCAGCCTGTTCTTTGTGATGTGGACTAGAGACAGTCTCTCTTTAGGAAAAGCTTCAGTGAGCCGGTGAGAAGAGTCCAGTGAGATGAGGCTGTGATTTAATTTTGTGTGTGTTAAAATAGATGAAGTATCAGTAACACTGTCATGGCCCTCTGTAGTGTATTCAAAGCACTGTCAGATTTCACACGACAGGGGCTCCTCCTTCACACATAATCACAGGTGAAAGTTAGACATGCAAACTACATATAAAACTTTTTGCATTCAGTATCAAGTATATTTGTATCTGTAAATTACCCCAGTGTTTAAATACAGAGCATGTGGCAGTGGTAATTATCAGTCTCTTTTATGTATATAATACATTCAAACCCAAAAGTCACGCATTTTTTGGGTTGGGGAATTCCAGTGGTGTTTTGTCATACATTGCATTCTGCACATGTGTCGGTGGAAACAATAATCTCTGGAGCCATCTCTGAGTGTTTGCCAAATGAGATTATGCAGACCTGCACTCATTCCAACAAGGTGGGGCAGTTTGCTGAGATCCAGCCTCGCCTGTTCCCTGAAGAGATAGTTGTGAGTTACAGCCAGGCTGACTAAGAGAGGGAGGTGTGGTGTGCTTGGGAGGATTTTCTCCTCTTTACTCCAGTAAGACGGAGTTCTTGGCACTGTTCTGTGTCTGTGGTTGTTTTCTCAGTTCTCTTTTCTGCCTGTCTTTTAAAGAAGATAAGCGTACCCCTTGCACGCCATTATGAAATGGAATGCGTAGGTCGAGGGAGTTATGTGGACAGTGTGATAACAGGGGTACATGCTGGCCTCCTGTGCTGGGTCTGGAAAATAGCATTTCCAGAAAAGTCCAGAAAGAAGGTGCCATCTGATGATGTGGTTGGTCCTGCTGAAGTGAAACTAGCAGTGCTTGTCCTAACTCATGATGGTGAGGCATGTTCACATGACTCCAGATTTGGCATGATGTCTAATATTTCACAACTTTCTGAAGTTAAATAATATTTTAGGTTGACTAATGTGTGCATTTTAGTGGCCCTGTGACGATGTATATAGCAGTGGCTTCACATGGGCGTTGTCTGTTGTGGGTGTGAGCAACGGACAAAGAGTCAGGAAGTTGGAATAGCTTGCTCACAGCTCCATGGGTGTGTTTGTTTGGTTCCACACGTGACAGCAGGTCTGGATTCAATTAGCGGGCTGGTTCCTTTATTCAATCTGTGGTACTCATCAGGAAAATAAAAGTCACTTTTGCAGTTTGATACAACTGGATTCATGACTCACATCCATAGTAAACACCACATGCAATTCATCATAAACAGCACTTAATTAACTGCAGTGCACTTCAACATATGGAAATATCTCAAACTCTACTTTGCACTGATTATTGGAATTGTAAACATTAAAAAAGGTTCCAGTGCTACTTTTATTCCTGGAGGTCTTTCTGATGTGTGACATAATCAGATATGGTCATCAGATGACCACTGTGCTTGGTGACCCACTGCTGACATCTGCTGTCCGTAAACAACCATTGTCATATGTCACACAGGCCACATGCTTCAACTGCAGTCAGAGGTGTTTTGATAAAACTTTAGCAACACCTTTTAGCAAGCAGTGGACAAACCTTGTTTTCATTTTATCAAGCTTAGCATTACCCAGATTGTGCACTGTTGCCAAAGCAGCTTACTTCAGAGTTTACCAAATGTATAATAAATAGTGTTAGATAAGGGAGTGGTTTATGGAGATGCCTTTTTTTTTTTTGTGCTGTGATCCCTGTGGCATTCTTGGTATGCCGGCTAATTAAATATCTGTCAGCAGCAGACTCAGTTGCAACCTGGGAGTTAGCTGCAGTTAGGTATGTCGACTTTTGTCCTGCTACAGTGTCTGTTTCCCTTTCATTGCGTCAGTGATGTGGAAACCAGGAAGAGGGAAAATATTTGAAAAAAACTGACTTGTGCCACAAAAATGTTACTTTCAAAACAAGAGCTTCTCAAGCTGGGTTTTTGATTTCAAGGGAACATATTGCGTGATGCTCTTTTGATTTCTGTTGAATGGAGGGTGCTGTGTGTGCTTGAACAAAAGCTGTGCAGTGCGCACTTTTGTGTGAAATGAACATGCCTGAGAGGATGTTTAAAGTCCCACTCATGGCACCAGGGGCAATTAGGCTCAATCGTATCCCAGACATGTCACTGAGGTCCTCCATCCCTGAAATCATGCCCGGTGCATACTTGTGTGATTGGTTAAATGAGGAGCTTCAGCACGCTGCAGCTCTGTGCCTTTCATTATGGTGGCACTTCATTTTGATGTCGTGACTCACCCGCAACATTCTCAAATCTGAGAGCTTGAGTTATGAGCGTGACCTTTTTCGAGGAGAAAAGGAATAGAATGGGGGACATAATGAATGTTTAATCTGATGCTATCTATCAATAGCCTGTGCTGTTTCGTTGGCAGCTTAACTAGCTGCTTCTGTTTCTGCTGTTGGCCTCAAGTGATGTTTTGCTCAAAACAAAGTATACGACCTTAGCTGCGGCAACCTATCTTTTACTGCTGACTCCACCTGTGGAAACACTTCTTACGTTTTACTGGACTCATCATAAGTGTAGGAACTTTCCTAATTTGAGACGTAAGCACGCCAAGCAAACATTTTGACAATGAATAACACAGTGTGTGCCAGTGCCGAAAACACAGAGTACGAATTCAGCTGGACAAGACGAATTAAGTACTCCAAAGCTGCTGCATTATTTCTTAAAAAAAGAAAATCATGATCTTGATAAAAGCAAGAATCAGAAACCAATACCTCTGTGATATAATATCAAATGTGAAATGTTTGGTAGGCATGTGGCACGCAAATAATGTGTGTGCAAATGACAACTCAGTAGCCTTGGATCTAGTTGAAATGTGCAAGCTTGTCTTTCATTTTCTCTGGCTGATACTTCTGGCCACCTTCCCATTCAGACAGGTTTCCCTGCCACTTGGCTTGTGACAGGCCAATCACAGCCGTTTATCTAAAACGAGGTGGGTTTGATACGATAACTGGCAACTCTTTTGCCTTTTTTCCCCATCTTATATGTTTTCAGAAGCACATTTAAGTGAACTGTTCGGCTGTAATTTGACCGGGCCGTAATTGTTTGTCCTTCTTGAAAACCACCAAGCATTTGCCCCAACTTGCAAGTGTTGCTCACGGCTATGTAACAGGTTTTGTTGTTCTCATTGGTTAGAGGTTTCTAATATCGGACTAAGAGGCGTTTGCGAAGTCATGCTAAGTACATAGCGTAATGAACAACCTTTCTCTCCCAGGGCCCAGATGTGTGATTGTCCAACACAGGAGTTTTAGTTGCCAGTTTGAGAATGTTTGGCGGGCGGAGTGTATGGTATCAATTTTAATCGCAGTCTGTTGCAGCATAATGACTAGAGGCTAGACGGTAACACTGAATCAGAAATCTGCTGGAGCGGTAAAGCAGTTAATTCACTGTAGACCCAACCCCGGAAACAGAGAGATCAATAACATGTGGGATTTATTGAGAGTTTGGCCAAGATGGTTATGACATTAGTCATTTCCCAGGGTACACGTTGGGCCTTAGTCACACAGTCAGTCAGTCTGTGTATTGAGTTCGTGAGTCTTCTGTAAAGTGGGCATGTGTTTAGTATTCTGTAGGACTAGGTCTTATTTTAAATCTGACCTTCACACTTTGACTTTTACTAAGCATTATTTTTTCTCAAGAGAGACCTCACCAGCTGCTAAGTCATTAACTGTTAAGTAGAGGGGAGCAATGTTTACAAAATGGGGCTTCTGCGCTATATGGTTGAGGACTTGAGGCAGGAGGCATTTCCCCCAGGACAAAAGCTTAGAATTCCTCACGGCCATGAGCCTTAACATGAATGATATGTGCATGAGGCTGTTCAGGAGTTCAGGAGTTCGTGAAGGCACATGAAGATGTTCACCATAAGGAATGCCCTGCGGTCCTCTGTAAATCCCCCGCGTGGATTCTCAGTATAGCTACCTTCATTTCACACAGGACGTCCATCCGTAGTGTCCATGTTTCATGAGAGGAGACAACCCCCGGCTCTACTCTCCAGACACTGGCTGGAATTGCTTTGAGCATTACGTAGAAATGGAGCCAGTTGTCAGCGGCACAACAGACCAAAGCCGTATGCGTATATTAGAAATGACTATATTTAGAGAATGTTGTGCATAGCTGCAATCCCAAAAGCAATAGGGGATGAACACTGAGAGCTCCGGCCACGCTAAAGTCTGTCCATCACTAAACTCTGCGTGAGGCGGGTTTAGTAAATATACCAGCAGTCTTACTGTAGCTCCCAGTTTTCATTCTCACTGGCTTTGTCGCTATTTCTGTCCACTTGCGTTACTGCCAGGGCTTTTCCCAGTTTCAACACTGAACATATCCAGTTTAACCCACCTCATGCATCGTGAGGGAAACAGAAGAATAAGCTAAAGTTCAGTTTTCTGTAACAGCATCACAGACTACATTTAGTTGTATCATCATTGAGTAAACCAATGACCAGGATCTTGTGGTTTGATAGTGATGAGTCCATTTTCTAGGTGCTGACAACACTACGTCCAAATGATGACTCTAGCACATGTTACCCAAGGGGACTCAAACATGAGATCTGTTTTTCTTGCTGAGTGCTGTGACTTAATATCACAGAATAAACCTGCCACCATCGTGATCAAAGAGAGGAGTAGGAAGACGGGTGCTTGTGTTTGTGGGGGGTGTCTCCAGGGGGGGAGTATAGCCAAGTGTCCCGCCAGAGCTCTTCCATCAGTTTCTAACTGTGACACTGTGATCATCTGGCTCTGGTGGATATTTATATCCATCAGTCAGCTCCTGCCCTCTCCCC